>CAEGAF010096033.1:0-25490 GCA_903067075.1 Micropoecilia bifurca | reverse complement strand
TCTGGGCCTCCCTTCTGAAGCTGCTGCCCCCGCGACCCGACTCCGGATAAGCGGGAGACAATGGATGGATGGATGGACTGTTTATCTGATTAGTTTCTGTCTGCTGAGATCTTTGAATTTCAAAAAGATGCCATACTTTGCCATAAGAGAGATTAACCCTCTGTTTAGTTTGATGCATTTTATATTTAAAACAAAATTACTAAAAGTGCTTTTGTCATACTGTCATAATGTTTTTGTTTGAGTTTCTTAGTTTGTTCTTGGATTTTGTTTGTGCATTTCTAGTCAGTTCTCAGCTCAGATTTGGCTTATTTTGTTTATGTCCCTTTTAAGTTCTTTCATGTTTAGTTTACATCCTATTTTATTATATCAATGTTCACCAATAATCCCTCATACAATTCACCTGCAACGCCTCCTCATTCTCATGTTTAAAATTATCTGCCACTCTCTTCTTTTATTGTTTTTTACTGTTTGATTCTCAGTTTTTAAAGCACGGATTCACATCTTTGTTCCATTCTGTCCCTTTTCATTGTTACTGAGTTTAGTGTACTCTTGTTTTTTTGTTTTTTTTGCAGCATGTGGGGTACAGAGCTGTAAGTATGAGCAGCATATTGATGAGGAAATGCAGACTGATGCGACGCATGCTTCAACACCGACAAAAGTACGCACTGAACACTGGACAAAAGTCTCAGTTCACTGAGGAGTAACATTTAGAAGTCGTGGTGCTGCGTACCGGCTTGTGGTAAGCTTTAAGTAGGACTTTTTTTAGTTTTCATTCACCAAAGTTTTTTTTTTTCTTTTTCTTGTCACACTTTTACCAAAGACTAGATTTATGAAGTGCACAAAAAGTTTTTATCCATTTAACAGTTTCTCACCTCTCTGCAGCTCCTCTCTGTAAGTCCCTTAGGTAGACTCACAATGTTGCACTGTTTTATTTAAGGGTGTCACTGAAAATGAGGCTGAACACAAATGCGTCTGGGAAAACAAAAATTCTACAAAGCTCATAGAATTTTTATTCCACGTCAAAATTATGGGCTTTCTTGTACAAAAACCCATAACGAAAAAACGTTGAGGTTTGTGGTTGTAATGTGGCAAAAAGTCTTTTATGGCCTCAAGTTTTTTAGAGGGGGAAAAAAACCGCCACTTTTATTCAGGCAGGTCAGTTTAGAAAAAGAAAAAAACAAAGCTCTGTCGATTGATCTTCTTGTTGCGCGTTGCGCGTTTGGTTATCTTTATTTACCCGAAACATCGCATTTAATCGATATAATTAATAACACTCCTATGCTAGCTCAGCCTCCCAAAGCCATAAACGCTCACACACTGATGAATCCCACACTCCTTCCCATTGCAAACAGTCATAATGAACAGCACCACATGTCTACATCCTTCAGCCTTCTCCTTTCTCCCACCGGGCAGCCCGACTTCGCAGACTTTACATGCAATATTCATGCCTTGTCGGAGAACAAGGATTCATGGTCTGGTCAGCTGAACAAAAAAAAAAAAAAAAAGCCCTGGCAATCACCGATTGTCTCTTGTCCTTATGAAAGAGAATAATTCTTTAACATACGCCAAGACTGTTCAAAAACAGCCTTTTTTGATGAGTGACACTTCCCGTCCTCCGGATACTTTTTATGTTTCAAACTCATTAATAAAGCAGCACCCCAGGAGAGCGTGACACGGGGAAATGGTGCGTACAAGCGAGAGCGAGCGCACAAGCGTATCTGCGTGTGTGTGTGTGTGTGTGTGTGTGTGCGTGTGTGCGTGTGTAAACTTTTCGGTGTTTGAATTGTCAGGTGTGATTTTGAGACTCTGATCTTCACACAACAACGTTCAATCAGGCTAGTTGTAGTGCTATTTAGCATTTTCCTCTCTGACAATCTAGCTGTTTTGAGGTGTATTTTTTTTTTTTCCCCCCAGAATATTAAAGGCGTCAAAGGGAAGAAGTGGAATTCCCTGCAGCGAGGTGAGACGGCCTCAAAAGAAAGACGGAGAGTGGAAATTAGAAATTATTATGCTTTATTGAAAAATTGTCCCATTATATTTTTATCCCACAAGAAAAAAAAATGTCACACGCAGCTTTCCGTATCTTTTACCCACTTTTGTTCTCAAATCTTTTCTGGTCAAGTAGTTAAACTGCGGTTTGCACTGTAGTTCTCACCCTATCACATACGAAAAGATCAGTGCAAATATGCTTATCGGCCCTGTTCTTTCAACATCTGCTTCCCTGCTTTGTTATAAATATTATGAATCAAATACATGTGATTGTGTTAGAGCATTTAAATGGTAATCTTTCCCTTCCTTTTTGTGTGCACTGCGCCGGAGCGTCTGCAGTGTTTAGTCTTCTCGGGCGTCCGTATTAAAGCTTAATGCACTTCTATTCTAATAAGACATGGGGATTTTGATGAATGCAATGAGAGCATGTTTTGAAATGGCACAATATGCATGGCAGCATCTTATCTTTGTAATGCAAAGAGTGCGTGTTATGAAGCCTTGAGGTAGGAGGATGTTTTCTAAGTGAGTCTCTCTCTCTCTCTTTTTACTCCCAGGAAAAGTGTGCAGCACATAACCACAAACAGATGCACGCCGCCGTAAACATACACTGGGGCAATTTAGAACTGTAGGCTTTTAGTCAGCATATTAAATGTGTCAACTCATAAAGTAAAAACGCTGTAAATGTTTTCAATATTCATGTTTGCGTATTTGTCAACCGGCATTTCATAACAAATTCATGAAAAAAGCCTCTCTAACTGCACGCCGGGAGTACAGGGGGTGCGGGGGGGGTTGTGCAACTGCATACATTTTTGAAGAGACACATCCATTTGGCGCTCACCATGAGAGATTTGCATCACAGGCCTTTGAAAAATAAAGATAAATATTTTGTATCATGCATTTTTTAAGCGCAACACCAATAAAACAACTCCTAAGATCAGACTTATGCTGAAAGTGATTACTTGTTTAGTCTCAGAGCATCACTCATGGATTTTCATGTCACTTTGTTCAGTGAATTATTAACATAATTCCATTATTGATTGCTATAGTTGTTAGTTAAATGTTCTTTGGCAACAGCTTATAGTGAATAAATAACTGGCAGCTCCTGCATGGACTAAATCTGAGGTGTTAGAGGTGCTTAAGAGCCAAACAGCTGCCACGTTCTTTCCCATTTCCTTATTGTTTTGCAAGTCAAGAGTAAACCAAAAGATCTATTTAAGTACAATAACGTAGGATAATAAAAAAAAAAACTCAAAATATGTACGTGTAGTTATGTATTACAAAATACAGGCTGTTGGCAATAAATGGAAAATCTGTATAAATAACTCCAGGAATTTAAACACATTAGGGTTTAATTGTCTTTGTGGGAGGGAGGATCTGTGTTGGTACTCTTTTGTGCATCTATGATGCAGCATCCTGTCACTGCAGGAGCTCTCCACTTCTTCAATTAACTATACGGTAGTGTCTTACAAAGGCAGTTTTCTCTGAATAAGGAAAAATAAAACAATTTTTAAAAAAGCTGTATGTACTTTTAATGCACTTTCTTTCAGAGTTTAAGTCTGTGTTTTAGATTAAAGTTTGAGGTGTGCATGATTTAAAATTATTTGACAAAACAAAATTGGAAGCCAGCTGTGGCATCGTGATGTTTTCCAATTTGTGGAACATGAAGGTAATTGAAGCCAAGCACATCATTTTCATGCTAACATATTGCACAAATTGATGCAGCATTTCATAAATTTGAGTCTGAATAAGTGTGAGTTTTTAATATTGAACTAAACTGTGGAGGAACGTTTGAGCAACTCAGGAAATGGTCTTTCTTTCCAAAGAAAAAAAAGGCTTCAAACCTTCACATCTTAGAGTTTTGACATTTCAGCTGCAAAAAAGAAATCTGAAAAACCGTTGAGAAAAAGCCACGGAAAGACATCTGTTCACCCAATCAGAGCCACATGTTGCAGCTGTGAGATCAGATGCAGTTCAGAGGATCTCGGGCATCTAAGACGTGTATGTCCCCGTTGAATTATTTCATACGCTGAGTTCAGTTTCTACTGTCACAATCGCAAATTGGTCATCTGTCTTCCAACGGTGGTAGCCATTTTTCATCATTTCAGACTCTTAAGTGATGATAAACAGATTAGGGGCCGCTAATTAAATAATGATCATGCTCATAAACATAGCCGTAAATTAAAATATTAGCTGCAGAAATGGACAACGAAGCAAAAATAAACCAAATCCCAAATTAGACCCGTCTATTTCCCTTCATATTTTTGGCAACAACCACCTGTGGTCTCATTCTCAACATTCCACAGGATTTAAAAGATCTTATGACAAACACATACCCCCATAACTTGGAGGCTATGCTGCTATTCCAATAAAAACACAGTGCATGTGATCCCAAATAGGTCCACATCCACGTCGATGGGGTTCAGTAGAAAGGAGCGAATCCAGATGTTGCTTTTTACAGGATCTTTGCTTCGGCTGTCAGTTTTCAACTGGATTTATAGCCAGAGTATGTGTCAGAGATGCTGTAAACCTGAAGGATATGCACATTATCAATTAATAGAATATTTAAGACTGAAAGAAAAAATAAGTCCACAAGGAATAATGGGTCTGCACTCCTCACAGCATGGAAGTGCAATTAATTGCACTTTCAGAGGAAGCGGGAGAGGTCACTCCATGGTGCAGAGCCTGCCCTTCACCAGGTTTTACTAAATTCAGATACGTAGTTTACATCGCTGCTTCTCAGATGTAGGTTTGGACTGTTAATTCCGTCCTTGTTTCATCTCATCACATGCCCGTTTGGAGTTGAGGTGCATCAAATAATCTGTCGGTAGTCATGAGTGGTCAGTTTTCGGGTTATCTAATTAGCTGGCAACTCAGAAATTCCTTTAAAGCATAAACCTTCAGCACTACAAAGTGTGTAACCTTCAGTGTGGAAACTGTTACTGCAAGAAGACTAAAATCATCAGTCATAGGTGTCACAAATGTGTTTAAGAATTAAGTACTTAAACAACTTTTATGGCTGTTGACTGTTGCTACTAAATTAGCTCTAGCAAACAGCACATCAACTGGAAAAATGATTTCATCTAGTGCTTTAAAAATCCAAATAACTTTGATATGACACTGATTCCATTTCATTTACTTGTTTTTATTGATCAACTTTTACATTTTCACTGGAGTGAGTCACGCTATTTTTGTGTTACTGAGTAACTGTCAGATACGTTTTTTTGACGTTTTCTTGTCTTTCTTGAACAAGATTTTTTTTTAAATCTTACCCATAATGTTACTGGTTAAATACAACTGAAATGAAAGAAATAAGATGGCTAGACTTCAGTGGGGTGATGGGCATTTTGCTTGTTCTCCTTTTTGTACCTTTAACAGTTTTGGTCTTTTTGTACCAACCTGACCAGAGACGAATATCAGAAAGAATCTAAACCTAGCAGTTACTCAACTTTGTCTTTTTTAAGTTTTAACACCCTATTTAAAATATAAATTACTGCAATTGGAGGTGTTGGCAGTGGTTTGGAAATTGAAATTAAGTCATGAAACTCTGTTTCCATTTGTTCACAAATCGTACATTCTTGTTATAAAGCATCTGGTTTCCCACACGCACAGTGTGACGTCGCCTCTACTCACAGCAGCAAAGCTAAGAAAAACATTTTGAACTCAATTAGAATTCTTAAAGAGAAATTAGGATCTGTTACAAATCTGTATGAGCGTGTCAGAGTTTTAACAGACATATGTTAAAATATAAAATATATATTTGAAGAACTTATAGTTGTACATGCCCGAGTGAGTATGGGAAAGAATTTTAACCTTTTTTTTTTTTTTTTATAATGAACTTACCTATAGGAAGCAGTGCAGTCCTTTTTTATATAAATAATCATACTTTGGAGCTCTTCCCAACTTCATAAGGTTTTATCCCTTGGACACTGTTGCCTTGTTTCCCTGAAACCACATCATATAATTACTTCGGTAGTCGTTGACATCCTCCGTTGCTGTTTAATTAGCCAGCTAATGTTTTTCTTTGCTGCAAACCCTTTATTTGTCTTGCTTAAGGAGCTTCTCTCTTTATTACCAAAGGAATATTGAATTTATTCATTCAAAGTGGCAGAATATGCAACAGTTAAACCCAAACAGTAGTCCATTAAACCTCTAATATGAGCTTCTTCACTCACAATGCCTACTGGCTTGGAAGCACAGTTTCTTTGGTTGGAGAGGGAGCTGCATTTACAAAGTGTGTCTAAACCAGGTCCGACAAATAGAACCTGCGAAGTCCCACAAATCTCCTGTGGCATCTCTTATGTGACTTCAGTGATGGTGGACCATTCGTGAAGTTGCAGACAATTATTGATCTTCGCGATATTCTCCAGCACTTAACCTTTACACTAGCCAAACGGGGTATGAAGTCCCTTATTGAATGTGTACTTTAATGTTCTTCTCTGGTGACGGCCCTGATCAATACCCTCCCTACTCACTCTCATTAAGCTAGCGCCTGGGAGACCTCTTTAGGCCTGGAAATCTATCTGCATATGTTTTTGAGGACTAAATTAGCAAGGAGATGACAGTGGACACAAATGTTATATTTCACTAGATGCATCTGTTCTTAACAGCATTTTCTTGTTGATTTTAAAATGTTTGTATCGGTGTTGCAAAATTATTTATTTTGTAAATTTGTAGAAAACCCAACATTCACATTTACCGATTGTTTGCATGCTTGACCAGGATGTTTATGTACAGCCATATTTTTAATCACATTTGTGTACCAACCTTGTTCTATACTAAAAAACTGTCATGGTGAGCTTTGGAGAGTATCAGTTTAGACATGCAGCTGTTTTCTTGTTGTCTTGTGAATATCTACTTGCTTCAGTTAAATGTCACGACTTTCTCGTTTAAGAGTGACTAACGGAACTGGGCATCTGTGCCTTGCAATATTTATACTTTGTAGAAACAGAAAGCCATGGATGACTAATTAGAATTTACTCAACACCTAGATAAAATATAGATAAAAGTATAGTATCAAACTCATCAGTGACCAGCTTCAGCTGACACCAGCCTGATAAAATAATAAGAGCTTGAAGCTTAATTTAATGTATGTGGTTCACAATTCGACTGCTTGAAAGCATTGTAGTCTTTCAAAAATGATTCCGAATACGGTTGGATATATATGGGTCAACAGACACATGGGCTTCATTTAAAGTGACAGGGTTTCAGGTGAACACCTGAGTTCTCTAGTCCAAACAAAGCCCTACCCTGTCCCTCTTCACTTCCCACTTGGGATTTGTTAGCTTAATGGTTAATAAAACAGCAATGTAATTAACTGAGTGGGTTGTTTTAAAATAGTAGAACATGGCATGTCAAAAAATATGAACACCTTTTTGAAAGTATTAGAGAATGAGAGATTTTATTTATTTTAATTTTATTTAGCTTTCCACCTTCTTGGCAAACATTGAGTGTGCTTACTGAAGATGGAGGCCTTTTCTCCATGTCGGAGTCTGGGACTGGTACATGAAGACTAGATGCAGTTGACTTAGCAGAAAGGGCGTTTATGTGAATCCATTACCAGTCTTGCTTTCCTAGAAAATTTCTTTTGCATATTTTCATACTTTAAAACAAAAAAAAATTAAAATTAAATTCAAAACACCACCGACATAGCCTTCTGTTTAATCTTAATCTTGTCATAAATGAGTTATTGAAAATGAAATTTCCTCGGGTAGCGCCTAGGTGTTGAGTAGCAAAGCGGCTGTTTGACTTACATCCGTTCTCACTTACCAATGTCAGTGCCAAAAGAATATTCTGCCCTAGATTATAAGATAAAGAAGTCACAAAAGGCATATACTTTCACACTTCAAATCTCCGTTTCCCCTTATGTAGGCAAGATGTTTCCAGATAAGCACCATTAATCATTCCACCGCATCTGTTCCCTCTCGCACACTTTCACCTGTAGAGCTTCTGCACTCCGAGAAAAAAAAAAAAAAAGATGCTGCTTCTCCTCGCAATTGCCTGACACATTATCTCATTAAAATGTACAAAGAAAACTCCTTCTCTTTATCTCTGATAATCTAATTAGCATCAGCCAGATGGTTTAATAAGGGATATCGGCGCCGTTTAGCCTCCCAAACGGCCCGCTGGAGGAGAACAGCAGAGGAGGCTCCTCTCCACTCTCCTCTTCACTCTGAATAGCTCTCCAGGGTTCACATTATTGCTTCCTCTGCCTGAGGCGAACCACTCCAACTCAGGAGTTTAGGGAGGATGAATGCATCCAGGAGAGAGGCGTGCTCAAAGTGAATCAAATAGGCTGAGATGTTGGATACTGCTGGGAATGTTTTAAACCAAATAATGGCAGATAACTGGTTTCACCTTTGGTTCCCCCAAGGAGCGAGCCAGAGATGTATGATTAGACTTTAAACGATTCGGAGTTAAATCGCAATCTATTTGGTGTGCGTTTTAATTGTACGGTTTAAGATTGCCTCATGCGGTTGCGTCAAGTTTCAAGATTGCTTGATGCAAATTCCACAAAAGATGTGCAAACAAAGCACTTTGGAGGCAAGTTTCATCTTCCTTTCTGCAAAGCAAGGGACTGTATGTTCTTCTAACTTCAAGCCGTTAGGGCTGACAGGGCACCAGTTCAAATGAAGTCAGGTTTCATATCATTAAGGAGGAAAAAGTTCGATGTCCAGATTACATTAGAGAAGTCTTAGCCAGCTGGTCTCCCCCAGTTCTGACACTTCTCTCTCCGTAATGAGCGGACGCTGCAGCACCCGAGACATGAATGCTCAAGTAAAGTCCGGCCGACAAGACGTACTCAGTCAGGCCCTGCACCGGCAATCTGGGCGAACACGTCGAGCAGAAAGAAAGGGTAGCCCGGCAAGTCGAGGAGCCAGACGTCGAGAGTGGAGGGGGTGGTGAAAGGCGCACTGCAACCCTCGACGCCGGCAGCAGTAGCAGCAAGAGGGAGACTGAGAGAGATAGAGACATGCTCAATTAACTCCCCAACTTCAGAAGGGCTTTTCCTGCTGGCCAGTGGAGAGGAACAATAATGACTGGATTTAGAATAAAAAGATGTGCACATCTACAAAGGAAGGGGTGCGAGTGGGGGGAGAGGACGAGATAAGGGGCTCCCATTTAGATTGACGGTTGGAAATTGTGGAAGGTCAGCGCGATCTGTGAAGCGTCACCCAGGCAACTGCTTTGACAAAAAAAAAAAAAATTCAAAAAATCTTGCTGTCCATCCCAGCTTGATGACTGGGTGTGAGACTTTGTTGCTTTTAGTTTATTAATTTGCCAATTTTTTATTTTTTCTAGAATCATTTCTTCTAACTGTAAACACAACCACATAACACAGAAGTACCTTCCGGAGGTGTTTACAGGTGTTGAACTGTTTCACTGCTTGTTCCCAAGTTGTTCCTTGGGAATAATTATGGATTCATAATAATTCCAGTGACTTCCAGGATATACCAGAGAGTTTGGATAACCTCTAAATAGATGAGCTCAGGAGGCGTCCTGATCAGATGCCTGAACAACTTCAGTTGATTTCCGATGGCTTTCTTTCGGTCTGTCCTGATTGACGAGGCAACACATCGGCTTGGGTCAATACGAGCCATACGAGTACCAAAAGTTGTAGATATAGAAGTTATAACATGTAGATCTTTATAGTTTTAGGGGAATCGTTTAATCCCAGTTTTACTAGACATTATTTTACAGTTGATATAACAGTTAACATTGTTATTCCAAAGATTTCTTTTGAAATCATTGAAGTTACTTTAGGGTTTCATGCAATGGAGTCCTAGCCAAATGTACTTGGAACCGATTACTCTTTCAATAGACATTTCACCATCATTAGGAACAGTCATGGACAAGTGTCTTTTGAAAGCGATTTCAACAAGCATCCCTGCCTAATCTTCGCCGTCGCTGACGAACCTCATGGTGCTAATTGCACATTTGCAGCTGCTAAACTGAACAATTTTTAATCGTCGATTGAATTAATAGGCACAAATCCAGTTTTGTATTTCTTGAATATAGGCCCCTGTCAACATCACATGAAATTAAAGTGAAAATTAAACATTTTCACTGAGAGTATTAGCTGCTTTCTTGAACTGTAATTTCCCGC
Organism: Micropoecilia bifurca; assembly: GCA_903067075.1. Lineage (NCBI taxonomy): Eukaryota > Metazoa > Chordata > Actinopteri > Cyprinodontiformes > Poeciliidae > Micropoecilia > Micropoecilia bifurca. Next base: position 15,397 of record CAEGAF010096033.1, on the reverse strand, counting down.
TTCAGTCATAAAATGAGTTCATGCACATTGAAACCAAAAATGTTCCCCTCTTTTTAGTACTTTCAGCAGCTGTTTACATACAATTTTTGGCAGTATAAGGAATTTGTCAAGACAAATCCTTACTCGGATCATAACAGTAATTACATCCCCCAGCACTTGACACAACCTTTCAGTATTTTTGCACTTCAGGCACTTTTTAAACTGTCGTACAATCAATTAAACCCCCACAGCCCCATCTTCATCTTTGCTGATCAGTCGCTTCAAAGGCATTCATAATATTCAGACATAAAGCACACTTAACAGTTTTAGTTGTGTGTGTGTGTGTGTGTGTGTGTGTGCGTCGCTCTTCCTCTCTGTTTGTACGCTCCAGCTATAAGTGCGTGTGCTCACCAACCTGTGCTCATGTATTGAACTTTACCAAGTGCCGAGCAAAGATCACACGTGGAGGTCTTATTAAACTTTGAGCTCACTCAAAACTTTGACACTCGGAACATTGAGAGTTTGCATTAGGAATATTAATGCCCATATTAATATTGTGTTGACCTTTTGCCTTCCTCAGACCCGGTACTGCAGTCCAAACATAGAGACGCTGTTTTTAATTCCTCAGTCTGGAGGAGAAAAAGGCAGACACTTGCATGCATTCATTATTTTCGAAAGGAGATTTGTGTGTGTGTGTGTGTGTGTGTGTGTGTGTGTGTGTGTGTGCGTGTGCGTGTGCGTGTGTGTTTGACAGAGAGAGAGAGTAAGAGAGAGACTGGAGGATGGAGTTCAGGAAGGATGGAGGCTCCATTAGTGTTACTGAAATACAATTGAATCAGGTGAAACAGGAAAAAAGAAGATATATAAATTAATAAATAAATCTCAGATGTATTTATTTCTTGCTCCCATTATTGTGGAGTTTATCAAACAGAAATAATTTGTGTAATTCTAACTGACCTAAATCAAGAGAAGTTTGGTCTGATTTAACTTTAGACATTGAAGAGAAAGGTATATGCATGTTTGTTTTTTGTTTGGTGTATGTAAACTTCTGGTTTCTGGTTTCAGTGGCACTAATCTCTATCCTTCCTTCTCTATCTGTCTCTATCCTTCCTTCTTGCAGTGTTTACATCAAAAGCTGTGTTTCTATTAACCATAAAATTGCGCAGATTGAAATTAGAAAAATAAATTTGCTTAATGGAAATTTCTTAATTTAAAAAAAATCTCATGTTTCTTGATAATATATTTTTGCGGTAAGATGAGGTGGTTTATCAGCCTTATTGAAATAGATGAATTTTGCTAAACTGCAGTGGAAACACATTTTTGCATCATATGGGTCACATGACCAACAGCTGGATGTAAATTGGCTGCTGCCATGATTTTTAATGACTTATCAAGTGAACAAACTTATTCAGGTGTGAATTTCCTATCTAATGGAAAAAAGCGCAATTGATTTTTTCGTGTTTGTTTTTTCGGCATCAGCAGAATATTGACTAAGATTTGTGCACATTTGTAATTGAACCACAGCTAGACTTTCTGCTGTGGGACAGCAGACCCATATGGCAGGAAAAGGGCACGGTGGCACCGTCTGGGCTGCTGCTGTCTGCCGCCAGGCGAACATCTGGAGCACAAAACCACAGAAGGCAGAGGAGGAGTGTGTCTGTGTTCCACAGGGAAACTGATTTATGTAAAACTGCAGCAGTCTGATCAGCTGGGATCACACCGTGGATCTGCTACAGTAAAGAGACATCCCCACTAAGCTAACGGCCTCATCACACAGGGCTGCTCCGACATGGTCCCTCCTGGGATTCTGGATAATTAAAGAGGTCATTTGTGTCATGAATCCCTGTGGGGATCTTCTGCGTCTCTAATCAGTAAAGTAAAAAGATTCCCACAAATCACTGATTGTCATCTACCAAATATTCCCTTTTCCCCCCTTTTTATATACATTTGAGTCCATCCATCCATTTTCTGTACACCCTTGTCCCTAGTGGGCTTGGGAAGGGTGCTGGTGCCTATCTACAGTGAATGTTTCAGGCGAGATCAGGTCGCCAGTCTGTCGCAGTATGCATCAGAATCTCAAGATGCCGATGTCTTCTCTGATTGGCTGATGATGAGCCTTGGCTGAATTCTGAATATGTTCCACGTAACTGTTTACATCCACTGCTGCCATGATCTTTAATGATTTGCTTGAGCAAACCTACTCACATGTGATTTAACATTTATTTGTTATTTGATGGAAACACTGCAGTTGTGGGGTTTTTTGACATTAGAATATCGATTTGTGCACATTTGTAACAGAAATGCAGCTGGTGACTGCTACATGTAACACATCTGTACATTAACTTTATTTTTTTCCAGTTTGAGTGCTACCAGAAAAGTGGCTATCTGATAAAATATTGACAAGAAATAAAAGCTCATTAAACCTTGAGAGGTTAGATAGTCAAAGATAAAGACTGTCTGACAGACATTCCCAGACACTACAGTATGAGAAAAGTACAACCTCTTCTAGGGTTTAATAAAACAGACCCATATTCTACACGTTGCTTCATCCAGAGGGTCTGGACTCTGCTATTGAGAAACAATTGCTTCCCAGAGGCAGTGAAGTAAAACTCTTGGATTGTGAGGAAAGTGAGTTTTGGCGTTTTGTTTTCAGCTCCACTCCTCAGTTCGGCTCCCGTCCAAGAGGAAATCAAAATATGAACAAAGAAAGCAAAGCGGAATGTTAATGATAATCATTTCCTCTCTGCTGCCTTTCATCTTCAGCCAGGAAACGCTGAATTTGATATGAACATATATACAATCATTTTGTCTCTGCCCTGAGCGCTGCCCCCCCAGTCTCACCCCTCTTGCTTCTCTCCCGTCAGCCATGTCTCCAGCCACTTTCTTCCTCCAGTTGTGAAAATGCCCATAACATCTGTGCAGCTGGTCTTCCAGGGTTCATGGTGTTTATCTTTGTTTTTTCCTATGCAGCGTACCATCAGACATTTCTCAGTTTAACCATAAAGGTTGCCATCTTTTGCCATTTCTTCAGTCTTAGTCATATCTGCTGACATTTTCTGCCAATCACTATGATTCTGGAGATAATGTCTATGTTCCAAAATCTATAAAAATCTGTTTTTTGTAGATTAAATTCCCTTTGAATTTGTTCAAAAGACTTCATTGTTGACCCTTTAAAGAGCTGTGCTATAAATACCAGTCCTCCTTCTGACCATCTCTCAAACCCTGCATCCATAGAAGCTGGAATAAAATCTGGAATCTTAGCTACTTTTTCAATTTTTGATATAGATTCAGGAAAATTAAATTTCTTTTTTTTTTATCCTTAACCAAATATTAATTGTTTCCTTAACCCAGTAGTTTTTAATTTTGAGACCATCTTTGTTGTAAAGGGAAGTGTATGTAGGGACAGTTTTGGGCAGATTCTTTGCTCCATATCTACCTATATTGCCTCATGATCCTTTGCTAACCATAGAGCTATGGCTCTCAATTGAGCAGCTCAATAATAGTACTTTAGTCATGTTGCCTTTTATCCAGCTTTTTACGTGACTGACATGAGACATGCGTCAGTCATAATTCTGCACCAGCAGAAGCCAGACACACAAAAAAACACGTATTGGCTTGTTGGTAAATCTGGATGTAAACAACAGCTAAAACTATAATTATAAAATAATGATAGAAGTGGGGCTGCACAGTGGTACAGGTCCTGGGTTTGATTCCTGACCCAGGGTCTTTCTACAGGGAGTTTGCATGTTTTCCCTGTGCATGCGTGGGTTCTCTCTGGGTACTCCAGTTTCCTCCCACAGTCCAAAAGCATGACTCTAAATTCTCTCTAGGTGTGAGTGTGTGTGTGCATGGTTGTTTGTCCTGACTGTCTCTGTGTTGCCCTACGACAGACTGTTGACCCGTCCAGGGTGACCCAGCCTCTCGCCCAGAATGTTAGCTGGAGAGGCACCAGCGCCTCCCGACCCCATTAAGGGACAAGGGTGTTAGAAAATGAACTGATGGATAGAAGTGTGTGACACTGAAACACATCACAATCCCACCACTCATGGCTGTGACTACCACATGCAAACACACTTCTCTACAGAGGCTTCAGTTAATGCTTCACAAAACAGCATTTTTATTAGTCATACTTTCTTTTTATTAGTTTCCATCCTCTTGTTATGAATTAGAGACAATACTGTCGGATCCCATTGCTGAGTAAACTCTTAAAGTCGATCCATAGTCTGCGCCATCCTTTGTTTCTCCCGTAAACTCAGTGCTGCTGTGTAATGTCAATGTTCTTCTGTGCATGCAGGACACTTTGGGGATGTAAACTGCTCACACTAAAGTCTGATTGCTGTCAAATCTATCAGTAGTTTGAACAATCATGTAAACAAAATTGGATTCCAGCAAAAAAATCTGAATTTAGCAACAAGATCTGCTCTGTAAACGTAGCCAATGTCATTGATATTGACTTCCTGTGTCCTCCATGTTTCACACCAGATCACTTGGGTCTGTGTCCAGAGGCCGGCCACACCCTGCTTGTTCTTGCTGTTTTTGGCCTTCGCCCTTCCTCAGTGTGAGGTTTTGCTACAGCTTCCCTCTTTTACCACCAGCACCGAGCACACAGGTCCCTCCCATTGTGTAGAATATCAACAGGCAACCTAAGCCATGTATCATTTGCTGTACACAGAACAGTTGCATGTATTTACCTGCTATTCTTGATTGCACACTTGTCTTTAAACAGCACTGGCATTGTTAAGGCTACCTCACTTTGGAAGCTCTTCATATAACAACAAATCAGAAACACAAAAGCAGCAGTGAGGGAACACTAGAGGTGGGGGTGTTTGAGTTTTGTTTTGTTTCTGTGGTAATTCTGATGGAAAACTCAGAGAAGTAACACTCCACTGAAGAAGGCAGGGTTCACCACACTGACAATGCCTCATCACCTGGATGAGACTGAACGGGATGTTATCAAACTTTTCCTAATCATTCGGTCTGGAAAGAAATAAGAGCAGAAAGGAATTTGCACACAGTACATCAACTTCCAATGACCATCACAAGAGCCAGGTGATTTCACACTGATTCATATCTGAATAGAAACTCTGGCTGCAGAGAAACATGAAAGTAAAACTTGTTTCTGCCACTTTGTGTTTACCTCTGAAATGTAAATATCCATAGCGGTCAGCCTGTGTCCAGTTTGAGTGAAAGGAGGAGCGTGCGATCCGCGCTGAGGTTAACTTAATCCAGCCAAGACAGTGTGCGAGGCAAGGCGCCGAGACGGGGTGATTGGTCCGGCTTTTAAAACTATAAACATATATTTTTGGATTAAATCTGCTCAGAGTAACCGAGACGCTTGCAATCAAAAAAGCAAGATTTTTTTATTTTATTTTATATTCCTGAAACCCCCCCCAAAAAACAAGAAAGGCTTAGCCTGGCGGTGGGGCTAGTAAAGCATGGCAGGCCGCCAGGCCTATAACATACTGGGGGAAACCCTGTATTTAGAAGTTAAGAAATTACAAGTGTCATAAGTGACCTTCTATAATTGTACCATTCTGAAATTTATTGATCTCTTGAGTGCTGCCTGTTCTTCTACAAACTTTTTAGAAGCATTCTGCATGTCGGACTGCTGCATTTTCTACACCTGTGGGTGGTAGAAGTGTTTGGAAGAACTGAATTCAATGATTCGTATGCCTATACAAATCATGACCACTTTTACCAACAAACTGTATCTTAAGGACATATTGACAGGTTCAGCATGCATTAACATGAATAGTAGTTACGAATCCATCAGTTTAAACTCTGATGACTCTTTAAAAGAGAGAGTCTGTGCTGAAGTTCTTTAGTTGTTTGGGAAAGAATCCAGCAGAGGCCCTGATGGACTTCATTAACTTTATCTCTGCATCTGTGCAGAGCACTACAGAGCAGAGATTTATTCCCTCACACGTCTTTTTTCTGCTGATAAGTCCGGTTTAGATCCCTGTTAGGAGGCAAGGGAGCAGCTGTCAGAGTGGGTGGAGGGCGGGGAGGTGGAGGAACAGAACCCTCAGGATTTTACAGTTGTTCTCGGTACCACTGAATAATATCATGTTTATTTAATGCAGCTGATGACTAATTACTTTGTACCTCTGTTTATTTACTCTCCCACTCAGCATTGCAAGCTGCGGCTGGTTCACAAGTTCACTACTGTCAGCACACACTCACACACACTCACACACTCATGTCTCTTTCCTGGCTCTTGCTGCAAGGACTTTTATCTTATGGTGACCCAGTCGTCATGAGAGCTCGCAGGAGAAAGTCGGTGGCATGCACTCTCCTTTGCATCTGTGTGTTTCTCCTCTTAAGTCAGTAAACCTTCAAAGTAATGAGCAGCAGTCAGCAGCTATGAGTTGGAGGATGTCAGTCCTGTGAGTGAAGAGGAACAGAGCGCCGCGCTCTGTATGATGTTTGTTTCTTTGATCAGTTGAACTAATTAGGTGTGTTTTATGTATCAGGTTGGGCTACGTGGACCACGCTGAGGAGTTGGCCTCCAGGTTCCTCCAGTGCTTCCCAAAGAACCGGCTGTCAGCGCAGGCGGCCCTCAACCATGAATACTTCAGCAACCTTCCTCCACGGCTCTGGGAGCTGCAGGACAGTATGTAACTGCTAATGTCTCACCACTTTTACACACTTTTACACTTCAGCTGTAAAGCACTGCACTGCACAAGAAGCATAGAGTAGAAAAGTGTAGTTGAAGACAAAGCTTCATTTAGGCACTTCAGTCAGATTCATAATCTCAACATTTAGTTTTATTCAGGTACAGTAAGAAAAATCAATGGAAACAAATAATCAGTGAAATATAAAATTACATTTATTGTTAATAATACTATTGACTAGTACTAGTACTAGTGACTAACTGAGTTAAAGAAGCACTTACAAATTTAATGACCAGCAAACATGGATTCTGGTTCTCAAACTTCCAAACACCAGAATTTTACCACCTTGGTCTAGTTCGGTGGTTCTTAACTTTTTTTGAGGTACTGATCCACCAGTTTCATATGCGCATTCACTGAACCCTTCTGAAGTTATAAGTATGATAAGACTTTGCGGTATTCTGATTTAGTAATGCAATTATATTAGTTGTGTTACCACCCCCACGCCACTAGAGGCAGTAACAACCCCGAAAAGATGCAACTAAGGAGTAGATTTAGAAGAACACCGAAAGCTACAGAATTTGGTAAAAACTGTGATCTTTGTCGAAGTAATTAAAGACACAAGTTCAAATCCATGCTGAGAGTGGAGCTCCTCCAATCAGAGCTCCTCCGCAGCACTGATTGGGTAAACAATGTAACGTGATCCTCTGATTGGCTAAGCAATGTAACGTGATCCTCTGCAGCAAGCGATGGCAAAGCGGGGCGTCATCACGACTTTACACAAGTTTGTCTTTACCTCCGTGGCAGAGGCTCCGCCGAACCCCTGAGACCAATTCATCAAACCCATGGGGTTCGATCGAACCCAGGTTAAGAACCATTGGTCTAGTGTCAGTATTTAAAATCGGCCTGTTTGTGTCATTCATAGAAACAACTGGACTTTGGTTCTGAGGTGCTTCTTGGCAGGGAAAACAAACAGCTGGTGTTCTAAACAGGACGCCACACAGACAAGAAGACTCAGTTCTGGCTCTGGTGGTTCCTCACGTTCCTCAGATTACAGACAGTTCAAATGTGTTTCGTGACTCTAAAGAGAAACATTTGATAGAATTCATTCACACTGCTACTGTTACTCTTTCAGTACTTTACATTTGAAAACTGAACTTTTTTGCGACAGCTTGCTCAGTGAACATTGCCATCCATTCATCATCACTAAACGCCATCCATTCATCATCATACATCAATATGCCATTGCGACCATGAGAGAACACAGAGACAGGCAGGACAAACAATCATACACACACACCTGTGGTGAATTTAGGGAGACTAATCAACCTGACAGTCATGTTTGTGGGAGGAAGCCTTAGTACATGGACAGAATACACACATGCAAACTCCATGCAGAAAGAATCAAAACTAGAACCTTCTTGCAGCAAGACAACACTGCTACCACTGCAACACCGTGCAGCCCTGACTGAACTCATAAACTAAAAAAAGAAAAACACAGCTAGAAAGCTACACAGTTTATGAATTTGGGTCAACTGACTGAAATCTTAGAGCTGAGTAACCACCTGGTGGATCATTTTGTTTGGCACTTACTATTTCTGTCTGAGCATCATTTTTGGCTCCAGGGTTAGCAGGTAAAGAGACTGACAGTCACACAATGGCTCTCTATCTGTTCCTTTTTTCTTTCTCTCCCCTGCTTTGTGCTTTGGTACAGTCCTTTCCTTTTGTGTTGAGTCTACACTCTGTCCTGGTCTGTCTGTGAGGAAGACAGCCAGCAGCAACCTGGGCTTGTTTTTTGATCATGCACAGAAAGCTGGTCTTATCATGCGGATGCCGTTGGGACAGTAAGCCCAGCCGGTCCTCTGCTGGCTCCTCCAAGTGTTCTCGGTTTGATTTTCTGTCTTCTTGACTGGTTGTTTGCCAAGAGAAAAGTACACTGAGGCTCTCTTTAAATAAGCCAGGGCTCTGAAATTTCAGAAACACACAGCTTTTAGCTTTTACCACTCGTAGCCTTCAGCATGCCTGGGGTTTGGAGGCACATTTCCCTCATGCATTCTGAATCTCAGAGTTAGAGGCTTTAGCTACGGCTTCACATTCAGGTTTTATTTCAATTAATCCTTCAGAATTGGGTTGTTGCATCAAAGTATGTCAGATATGACTACCTATCCATATTCTTTGACATGCTACACACACATTAGCAATCCCTTAAGCTGTTATTCATTAGCGCAGTGAAAAGCCAGCTCAACAGACCTGAGTGTGCCACCACTGACAGGGTGGTAATTTTAATTGGAGAATTCCATTTTTAATTCCCCCCGATTAGGATTTTTCTGCATTATTAATCCTGTTATCAGCTCCCAGCAGGCTGTCATGTTGAAAAAGAAGCAGAAAGCAGCGGTCACTGACAGAGAGGCAGGAAGGAGATGGCTCATTTAGATTTTTGTCATGCTCGCTCGCTCCTGTTTTCCCCGCTCTGCCTTCATTTCACTGTGTTCTCTTTAGGCAGAGCAGCAAAGCAGAATGAGGTATAAAGCCGTTCCCAAAACCAGGACGGGAACGGATCAAACCAAAATACCTCGCGCCTGTGTTTTCCCTGTGCCTCTTTGTGGGGATGAATGTGTTGAACTGTTTCAAACAAACGGGAGTGCGAGATTGAAAACTAGTTAATTACTCAAATGGTGAAGTGGCCGAGCAGTGGGATAGAGGAAAAAGATATGTATTGTCACTAAAAGCGATTATTTGTAGATAGCCATTTGTTCCACCTGAACACAAAGTAAACATCTGGTTTGATATTGCAAATGGATTTTAATTCAGAGGAAAGAAATGTAAACCTAAAATTCCACTTATAAAAATAGTTATAAAAAATACAGCATTATTAGAACATGTCTGTAAGTTCATTTCTGTTTGTTTTGTAAATCCTTTTCGCTGATCATGTTGCCTTCTATCCAGTGTTGGGCAATGTTGAAGACGGTTACTATGTTGAAGTGGTTTCCAAAATGTGGCCCGAGAACTATTTGCGGCCCACTGAATGATTGCTGATCACAATGCTGGAAAGAATCTGTCCTATAAGAACAACAAAATAGTTTCTAATTTATGAACCATGTTTCTCCATTCATCTTATGATGAATGCTGGGACATGATGCCAAGTCAGAATGTTAGCATCTTGGAGTAGAAGTGAAGAAGAATCAGTTGTTTTTCTCTGAACAGCCCAGCAGCCAATAAAAACATCTGAAGCTATCGGACCGCTTTCATGTGACGCAGACAGATGAACCGACTTACTGTTTATAGAAGGCCAATATAAAGTCAAGTAAATGTCTCATGCTCTCCATAAAGAAATAATCTTCAAATTTCTTTGCCCCACTATGTGTTATCATGTAACCCAGAGTGATTATCATAAACAATGCCTTCTTTATTGAAACCATAAACCTCTTTGAGCTCCGAGCTCCGGGGATTGGACTGTGACATTTTCATTTTGATCTGAGTGTGACAGAGTGGGTGTCTGAGAGTGGATTGGCCAAATAAGTCTGGTATAACAATAGGAACAGCAATTTCCTATTGGGTGAGGATCAGCTGATGTCGACCGAGAGCAGAACTTCTTCAGTCCCTCTGCTCTAAGTTTGTGAAGAACATCAGCTCTTTTCACAGTGAAATGAGGATCAGTTTCCTCCAAATGAAAATTCCAAGGGTGAAGTCAGGAAGCAATGATTAAACAGGTGCAAATAAACAGGTATCTTTGACGTATTAGTGACGTTGCTGTCTATTTGAAGGATTCTCTGCTTTGGATACAGTAGGAGACTGTCAAGATCACTGTTGGACACCCTGAAAGCCTTCCTCTCATCACCTGAACCTCTCAAACGTACAGTCCTTTATGATCCAGAAAACTCTTATTTCAGCTCAATTCAAATTCAGCTCTGGATTTCTATCAGATGGATGTAATCATTAAATGGAGATAGATTAGGAAAATTGTTTTGTGTAGAGCTGGCATTGCTCCCGTCTATTGTGATTAAAAAGAGATCTAAATAGGACAGAAACAGAAAATCTCCTTATCTACAAGATTTTCATCAACTACCTCCGTGAGTGAGGGATCATGATCAGAACAATGAATCTTCCTCACTAGTAGCTGAAATGAGATGGATAAGTCTTGATGAAGATCTGCTGCTCCTCCACATCAAACGGAATCAAATGAGGGGTTCAGGCATCTCCTGACCTCTCTGTGGAGGATTTGTGAGCATCTACCAGTGGGAGGAGAGCCTGGGGCCGACCCGGGTCTCACTGGAGGGAATAGATATCCCTTTTACCCTGCAAGGCCCTGGGATCCCTCACATTTAGTCACAGTGTGTTGCTAGGCAGAGTGATGTCTGGATTTCCTACCTTGACCTCTTTCTACTGAGATCCCAACTCAGATAAGCAGAAGACACTGGACAGACGGACAGTTGGACAATGAGCTCCATGTTTCTGTCAACCTAAAAGCTGGAATGATGAAATGACACTTTAAGTGTCATTTCAGTTTTTTCTGGCACTAATATGTTCAGCAAGAAAAGTCCTAAAGTCGAGAATCAAACTCTGGACAGCTTCCATCAAAGACTAATATTCTTTATGTATGGGGCGGCCAGTCAACCTGTACACCACACAAAACCCCTGGGAGATTTAATGAGTAAATGTGTCTTTGTTCTTTAAAGTCCTTTAATCTCCATTGAGCTGTGTGAAACCCCTGGATGGATCTAACCCCGTCTACAAGACACAGCTTCTCCTCAGAGCTGCAGCTTCAGCCTCACAGAACAACCGTCCCTCACTCAGCTCCTTCAGACTAGACAACAGTAATTAACAAGCGGCTGATGGAGCTGTGCATCTGCTGAGCTCATTATATGAGTTTATTCTCAGTGAAATACTGGTAAAAATGTTGCTAAATGGTTAATAGAGGATTGATGTGTGATGTGGTGATGACTTCCTGAAGCAGGAGTTTTAGAAAAAATATGAATTTTAAAGAGACAGACCCAGTTTCAAGGTGTTCAATTGCAAAGTCAAGTTTCTTTTACGTCATATTGGGTTTGGGGATCTTTCTCCATGGAGTTTGCTCTCTCTGGGTAATCCACTTTCTCCCTTCAGTCTGAACCCAACTGTTCGGTTAAGTGGTTACAGTTCTCTTCCCTGCCTCTCACCTCCATGATTGCTGGTGAAATGCAGCAGCCTCCCACCGTGACCCTGCAAACACAAGCGGGTGTACACAATGAATGTTTTTTTTCAAATGCTTGCTTGAAAAATGCTTTTCGCTTCCAGGCGGCTCGTATCTAATCTTCATGCACTTGTTCCCCCTGCAGTGTCTTCTATCTTCACTGTACCAAATGTCAAGCTGCAGACAGAGAGCGGGGACAGCATACAGGTGTGCTCACGGAAGAACAGCCACGGAAAGGCTTCGTCTGGCAGCAAGCACTGACCTGTGGCAGCATCCTGCACATGACTGCCTGGCGGGTATGTGCTCATTAGCATGGACACACGTGCATAGACACACATACAGAGGTCGGCTGCAGCAAAACACACAAACGTAAACTACAACATCACCTCTCTGGAAAACCTGTATTTTGTACAAAAACTCAAAAAGAGTGTTTGTACAGATTGGAATACGGCTCATTCAGAGGACCAACACAGCTGTGTTTAAATTTTATTATTTATTTTGAAAGTAAGTTTCTCGGTATATAGCACAGCAGAACTATAACAGTGCACAATGTCAGGTTTTTAAATTGTAAATGGACTTAATGTATATAGCGCTTTTCCAATCATTTTGACTACTCAAAGCACTTTATTTACACTAGAGTCACATTCACCCATACGGACACACATTAATACACCGATACACAGATTGGTAGGCAATTTGGGGTTAAGTGCCAAGGCACATCGACACGTGGTGGGAGGAAGCTGGAATTGAACCTACAACCTTCCAATCGCAAGACGACTACTCTATCCACAGAGCTTTTTATTGAACAACGTGAGTTTTTGGTTTCTATTACGCAAATTTGTTTTTGTTTGACCAATTATGCACAATTATATAGTCAATGGAAATGTAGCTACTGTCATTTTGTCGGGGTTATTTGTTACTTATATTAACATTGCTCTTCATAGCTTTTTATTTGCAGTGTTGATTGATAATGTGTAATTGATTCAAAAAGTCAACTTGACATTTCAAAAAGAAATGAAGTGTTTTAAAGCAGACAGTAACGCAGTGGGGCTCAGTCACTCCCCTGCTCCCCTCTGGGCCCCAGCTGGGTCATCAGATCTGTGCTCTCTGCACTGAAGCGGTAAGGGAAGGCAGTAAGGAATGGAGGTTTGGGTCTGATTGGGAAAGCAGGGAGCTCTATTCTTTTCAGATGGATCTTTCATTCACAGCTTGGATAAAGAGCTGCTATTTGCATGTAATACGGGGCGTGGAGGCCAGGCATGCGGGGGATAATGGATGGTCTAATAGCAGCACTGGGTGGAGGAGAAGATTATCTATATAATCACTGACAGGTGCAAAGCCACGTCAACTCTTCACTGCAGCTTCTGCAAACTATACGCCTATTCCACTGAGCATGCTTAAGTGTGTGTTCCCTGATGTGGAGGGTAATAGAGTTTCTGTGTGTTTGTGTGGAAGGTGGAAGTCACCCCACTGAGAGAGCCATGTCCTCTCAGCTGCTGTATTTCCATTGAAATCAGCCTCTTTGTCCCGGCCTCATGCTAACGGGCCGGCAGGCCGCGAGAGCCGCTGCCTAATCCCTCCGCTCTCGTTTTCATCAACACACTGACAGATTACCCACTCACAGCTGGACCAGACCAAAGCTCATACAGAAACTTTACTCTTCTTCTGATTGTTGAGTTCTTATAATGTGCAAAATTAACAATTTTACCTTAAACAATGAATTGTTGAGCAATTGGTATTAGATAATAAGTTAATATTAGCTACGTTAAAGACAAAACGTTTAGTAATTGGCTCAAAGAAGTCTTAAATATGATCCAAAGTTAAATTTGTCAATAAATAACATACGCATCGAACAAGTAGCAGATGCTAAGTTACCTGGGCTCTATTTGGATTACTAACTAACTGTCTTGGTCAGGTGTAGTAATGTACACTTAGGTTTGGCTAAACTTGTAAAAACTTAGATGTTTTTCTGAGCCTGAATATTTTTAGATTATTTGGAAAAGACAGCCTCAGATAAACTTCAGTTGATGCAGAATAAAGCTGTCAATTTAGCATTAATTGTTCATGCAGGACATTAGTATGCATTAAAATCCTGACTGCACTATGATAGGGTGTTAGCTTTACGAATGTTCTCAAGATGGAGCATTTTTAAATTTCAAAGTTCATGTTTATTTTTTGTTCAAGAACAATGTAAGTTCACATGGCTGTGTGACCAGACATGCAGTTAAAGGACGTTATCAAAGTCCTCAGGCAAAAATGTATTTTCCCAAACGCACCTTTACGTATTGAGCAACAAATCTCTCTACCATCAACTTTTACTACAGCTGAACAGAAGTCAGCTTTTAAAAAGAAGTTGAATGTTTTTAGGACTAACATTCTTAGAGCTCAAATGGTTAATTATTGTATATTTTATGAATTTATTAATATTTTGTATAAACTAGAATTAATTTATATTGCTGTGAATATTAAATCTGTCATGTCATATTACAAACCCAAAGAACTGTAATGATAACTCTTCATCACAATGAATGAACTGAACCAGTTTTGTTTAGAGTCAATTATGTCCACCTGCTGTGTGTCTCTGAGCTTCTGCCAACCATACATGGATAAAATAATAAGAGTATGTGTTTATCTGAAAAATGCTTTCCAAGCATTTTTCAGATAAAATCCCAAGTACTAACGGCGAGAAGACGGAAAAAATGGAGGCAGGGGTTTGTGGGAGCAGTGCAGGATTTATTTTAATTTAAAAAAATTTATTGTTGTTGTTGAGGCAGTGTTGTATTATTTATACAAAGTGGTGGAGGCAAGCCGCTTCAGACGGAGCAAAGACAGCAAGAATCCCTCCACCCCTTTCTTTTGAGGGTCTTTTCCCAGTGGGCAGGCTTTGTGCTGGCTGGATAGCTGCCTTTGAGGAAACCTGGGCTTCTATTGAGCTGAGAGCGAGGGCCGGGCCGCACCGAGACACGGCACTACTACAGCAGCACAATGTCTGTCACCACTGTGGCCAGAGAGGAGGAGAAAAGGATGAAGGTGGTATGAAAGAGAACGGGGGGAGGATAGCTAGTGGGAGTGTTTGATTTTGACAGGGAGGGAAGAAAGAAAGAAGGTTTTTGTGGTTTAGAAAAAGACGAGCAGAAAGAGATAGAAGTAGACAGAAAAGGGAGGCGGGACAGAGAGGAGAGGAAACGAAGAAAAGACAGGTCTCCTTTACAGTGATTCTCTGCATTCTTTTATGTTTATTCATGATTCTACATTATTCACTAGATTAGCTGATGCAATGTGGCTTTCAGGGTACGCAACAGCTCCTGCCACCAGTCCACTCCATGACCACACAGCCAGGGACGGCCGCCCTGTCACTGAGCCCCAGCACACTTCACCACAGAGGGCCTGAATGCAGCATTCACAGGCAGAACGCATGACAAAGCATGAAACCTGCTCAGACAGTCTGCCAGCCCAAACAGCAGGCTAACAGCTTTTATTTTGAAAGCAAAATGTGCCAATAAACCTGATTAGAGTTGTTAGAATAAATGAATATTTGTGTCCAGTGTTGGCTGCATTTCCATTACAGATGTGTCCAAAACTTTGTTGATGTTCTGCTAATGTCGAAAAAACAAAATTTTGTGATTGTGGTGATTCT
>CAEGAF010096026.1:0-18787 GCA_903067075.1 Micropoecilia bifurca | reverse complement strand
TGTAAAATGTAGTGGAGTAAAAGTAGAAAGTACACATTATTAAATCTACTTAAGTAAAGTACAGATACACGAAAATTGTACTTAAGTACAGTAACGAAGTACTTGTACATACTATTTCACATACTAATGCAGCTGGAAGTCTGATTCTTTTGCTGGTTTATTATAATTAGCAAATTGATCCGTCTTAACATGAACGAAGTACTTGTACTTCGTTACTTCCCACCACTGGAAAGAGCTAAATGAGAACCTCCATCCATTATCCAAACTCTCTTATCATTGCCAAGGACAAGGTCAGGCTGATGCCTAACTATAACAATAATTGGGTGAGAGGCAGGGTGCAGCCTGAAGAGGTCACCAGTCAGCACAATGCAACACAGAGATAAACTGGACAAGCAGCTGTACACACACACCACACTTAAAAGGCAATTTTCAGAGACCAATTAACCTAGGACTCATATTTTTTGGAACAGAGTAGCTTCAGTACTCAGAGAGTTAATCACCACACAAAACAACTGCCTTTTACAAAGTAAACATATGGATAATTTGGCAAACTCTTTGAATTTTTGCAAGAATGTTTTACTTGCCTTTAGGATCTGCAGAGCACAATCACATAAAGAACATCAAACAGAACTGCCCTTTATGCTTAATCCCAATCACTATTGCTTGTTAATGTATTCAATAATTAAATCATAAATGACTGCAGGGCTGTATAATGTAATATTTTAGGTGCCATGTATTAATATTCACTTTCTGGCACTAAACCTTAAGAATATAATGCTGAAAAAAATTGGAAAACATAGATTAATTGCATTAGATGTAATTAACATCAGAATAACCTTATGTGACAAGTTTATGTGTACAAAGAATTTTACTTTGCTTTCCAAAGGCTGCATAGTAATCAGGATACAGTCAGAAACAGCAAAGAAAAATATATAACAAAAACACTTGGTAAGTAAGGACTACAGGAGTAAGAAAGGACAAGATCTGTATTTACAAGAAACAGCCATCTTTTGTAGCCATTTTGTTTTTGTTATACACACATATAAAGAAATACAATATGTATGTTTATACTTGCATGCATGCACAAGAGGGAAGGATTCTTGTTCAAATTTATCTTTGCAATCCGAAAAACATCTCAATATCACGTTGTATTAATTTAGTACAACCTCCAATTCAGAATAAATAAAATAACACAATTTGTTTCTTACAAAAAAACTGCCCTGGAAAACAAACTTAGAGCATCGTTTCTATTTCTATTGAACCATAAACTTGTGGAGAATATTGTTAAAACAGTAGTTGAGCGTATTAAATAAAATAAATATTTTCATAATAAAATTGGATTTGACCATTTCCTGCGCTTTTTATTTTATTGAACTGACAAAATAGGACACAACTAAAGTTTTTCTTCACAATTTGGAGCTGGAAAAAGACACTTCGATCGCAGTCTGCTCTGTGTAGCCCAACCTGGCAACCCGCGGCTCTGGCCGTAGCGCTGAAAAACTTGTTGTTGTCTGGGAAAATGGCGTCAAACGTAGAGGCCCCGGAGCGTTGGTACCTCGCCCTCCTCGGCTTTGCGGAACATTTCCGAACCTCCAGTCCACCCAAAATACGGCTGTGCGTACACTGTCTACAGGCCGTGTTTCAGTTCAAGCCCCCGCAGAGGATCGAAGCTCGGACGCATCTCCAGCTGGGTTCGGTTCTCTACCATCACACCAAGAACAGCGAGCTGGCCCGCAGCCACCTAGAGAAGGCGGTGAGGGGCGTTTGATCTGGGAAAGAGCGGGGATGCTGCAGAGAAGCGGAGGGAGTGTAGGCCGCGGGCAGTGAAAACGCCGAACGGCGGAAGTGTTTAAATAGCTATTCGTTCAAGAAGGTTACATTAGTAAAGAGGTTCTGATACAGGTTCAAATAATTTTGGTACAAAGTGTGTCGTTGTTTAAACCCTGTTCAGCCACTTTAGGCTCACGCGCTGGTTTTTACAAAATAAACTGCTGCTCAAATATTTACGCCCAGAATGTTGGCTGACAATATTCTGTCTCCTTTTTTTCTGCAGTGGTTTATATCTCAACAACTTCCTCAGTTCGAAGATGTCAAATTTGAAGCTGCGAGTATTCTGTCGGAACTATTTTGCCAACAGGTAAAACATATAAAGACTTACTAAGATGCTATTATGATAAAACAGAAAAAAAGAGTCGAGCCATATTTGTGTTTTTCAAAGACATCCACAAATGATTCTGATATTTGACGGGGTGTTATTATGACCTGCTAACGGCCCGCATGTAATACATTTTCAGAATTTGGTGGACTCTGCAAAGCCCCTGCTGCGTAAAGCCATCCAGATTTCCCAGCAAACACCTTACTGGCACTGCAGACTGCTGTTCCAGTTAGCGGTATGTATCACTTCAGTGGTATTAAAGTTTTCCTACTGAAGATACACTTGTCGCAGATTTTGTAGCCGATTTCTTATCACCATTTTTTTGGATTTCACATACTAATGCAGCTGGTAGTCTGATTCTTTTGCTGGTTTATTATAAATAGCAAATTGATCCGTCTTAACATGAAAATGCTTATATTACTTATATACGCTCTTAATAAAGTAGGTATTCCAAAAAGAAAAATAATCACACACCCTCCAACCCAGTAGGTGGCAGTAATGTACAGGAAGTTTCATAGGATGTGTTGATCATTTTGGTAAAAAAATACATTGACTAATTTTAATTTGACTTTTAATACATTTATTTGTATGCAAGAACACAAGTTTACATGAGTTAGTTTACATAAACTAAAACAATGATTTTCTCAGGAATGGTTTGAAAATACCAAACTGTCTGTATATCACAAAAAACATGCAACATTAATTCATGGTAAATCCAAAAAAAGCCAACGTCAACTTTAACCTTTGTAGGCGGAAAAAGGCCCCCACCAAAAAAGGTTATGTTTTTTTGGTTACATAGCTCTGAAGTTAAATAGGACTTTACAAAGCTATAAAACTAACTTATATGTACTTAAATACAAACTACGATTTGCTGTGTGGATGTGTCTTACCAATATGTGATTCCGCTAGCATTAGCTTTAGGAAGGACAAAGACTCAAAAAGTATCTTTCTCTTTTTCTCTTATCAACAACTGTCGATGTGACCTGTTAACGCCTGTGTTTTGGTGCATTCACTAACTGTGTCTGACCTGCCTGTCACCGATCAGGGCCACGGAAATGATCAGATTATTATTATTTCTTTAGTTTTAGTTGGAGAACAGAGTTAGACCTGTTGCATTTGGATTCTAGTTGTTTGAAAGTTAATAGTTGCCTGTATTGAGATGTTAAGGTGGTTTTCTTATCTCTTTTCAGCAACTTCATACTCTGGAGAAAGACTTGGTGTCAGCATGTGACCTTCTGGGAGTTGGTGCTGAGTATGCCCGAGTCGTGGGTTCAGAATATACCAGGTAAGCATCTCCTTCATTTGCAGTTTGCATGTTTAAAGCGATACCCGGACGGCATGGGGGGGGGCATGGTGAGTATTATAGGATGCCTAAACCAAAATGATGATGATTTTGTCCCATTGACAAAGTAACTCTTTGCTGCAACTCCGACAGCTCTACTTGTGTGATTCGCTTCACATGAGTCGGTTATGTTTTGGCTATTGCACACTAAATGATTAAGTGGGAAACCTTTTTCAAGCTGTTTTAAGGTTTTATTTTTAATGTATGTGAAGCTAGTGCGAATAGACTTTTAAATGTTACTATGTAAAACGTAAATAAATATAACATACTATATATAATTTTACAACATGGAAGGCGCAACCAAAATGTGTGGAAAATGAAGCTGCTACTTTATTGCTGAACAAGCTTCCACTGTAAACAAATCAGTAAATAGATTTTAAAGTACTAAGATTGCAAATATCCTGTTTTCTTGTGAAATATGCCTTTTATTTGTGCTTGTAACTCTTTTTAATTGAGATTTGTATCTAATAATTAAGACTACAAGGTATTTATTTGTAATAATTTGAAGTGAACGTTGACTTAATCTTACTTTTTGCATCTTTTTAGGGCTTTGTTTCTTCTTAGTAAAGGCATGGTAAGTTTTCTCTTTCTATTTTTCTCTTCTCTGTAGCTAAGTTTTTATCTTCATGTCTTCATATCTTTTTTTTTTTTTTTTCCTACATCTGCCACGAGGAAACCCGACGTTAACTGTTTTAGTAATTTGTTTTGACCTGGGGATGTTTTCTAACCTTCCAGTTGCTGCTAATGGAGAGGAAGCTTGGCGAGGTGCATCCTCTTCTCACACTGTGTGGAACTATAGTAGAAAACTGGCAGGGAAACCCCATCCAGAAGGAATCACTGAGAGTCTTCTTCCTGGTACTACAAGTCACACACTACCTGGATGCTGGACAGGTAGGAAACCTCCCCATCATGGGTGATGACAAAGTTGTTGTTTTTTCTATATTTCTAAAGCGGAATGAGGATGGATGTGTAAAAGTAGACAGGAGTGACTACATTGTTTTGTTTTTTTCAGGTAAAAAGCGTGAAGCCGTGTCTGAAGCAGCTGCAGCAGTGCATTCAGACCATCTCTACACTCCAAGATGATGAGATTTTACCCACCAACCCAGCTGACCTCTTCCACTGGCTGCCCAAGGAGCACATGTGTGTCCTCGTATATCTGGTAACGCTGATTTTCTTTCTTTCTTCCTTTCTTTTTTCTGTTACTCAAAAGTCCCAAGCAATAGTCAAACCTGAACAAACATTAATTTAAAACTATTTAATTGTGCAAAAACATTGAATCAGAAACACTCTATTTTTTTTCTTTTCATTTTCCAGGTGACAGTCATGCACTCCATGCAGGCGGGCTATTTGGAGAAAGCCCAGAAGTATACAGACAAGGCTCTTATGCAACTGGAGAAACTCAAAAGTGAGTTTTTGAGTATCACTCTGTGGCTAATTTAATCAGCTTTGCTCTGTAAACTGTCCAGAAATCACTAAGCGGTGCTGTTTTCCTTCTTTTTTTTACCACTAATCAATTTATGTCAGTGTTGGACTGCAGCCCAATCCTGTCTACCTTCCAAGTCATTCTGCTGGAGCACATCATCATGTGCCGACTCGTCACGGGCCACAAGGCTACGGCATTGCAGGAGGTACATCGTTTCTATTCCTGTCACCATCCGTGCAGTTTATATTTAAATACGTGCCATCTTAAAAAAAGCTCATATGGAACATTAGAAGCTCAGTTAGTTCTTTGTGACTTTGTGAGAAGTTTTAAGTTTTTCCAGCTTCTAACCAGAAAATCTCACCTTTATAAACAAACTGAAACATTTTAAAATGAAATTAAAAACAGGGGGAAATAAAATGTTGTGTTTGCACATCCTAATGAAGACCATGCTGAGAATTGACCACTACATCTGAACTCAAAATACATAGGAGCCATTTCAGCTGGCTTTGATTATCTCCAAATAATTATTTTATATATAATTATTATTTTAATTTCCAAGGAATTGACTGTAGTGTGAAGATTGGGACTGGGGGGAAAAACACATTTGGGGGATTCTACAAGCATTTGCAAAAGTCCTTTCAAAAGTCAAATGAAACCAAGTTTGTTTGTTTTTTTTCCTCTTTTTGTTCATAATTCCAAAAAGTATGTTTGGTGCAGAATTACTCTTTACAGGAGTAATAGTGGATGCCGCTGTCTACGGATTGATTTTTAAGTTATCTAAAAATGGGAGCTAGATCACAACAAGACAAAGGAAGCCAAGAGAAGGAAAGCACATCTAATCCAGATTTACTGCATCTGGTTTCTTCTGGTGCAAAACTGTGATACAATATGGCCTTTCATACTGCAGACACTTTAAAAACCATCTGATGCACATCCAGTTTAGTTCCACATATTGAAACGGAACCATTTTCTAAAAAATTGTTAATTTTGGTAAAAGGATCAGAACTGGACTGTTCAGACCATGAAAACAATCAAACACGGGTCGCATATGGGCAGAGTAAATTGGATTTGGGCTGCATTTACCTGCTGTGTGAACGTCGTTGTGAATTTCCCCAGCCACTGATCTGCTGAGGACTGGAGAAGCACAGGAGATGCCTTCACTTTCCGACTGATTCAAAGTGCAAAGATGTTCCACTTTAATCAAGTCCTACCCCCAAAAAACCCAACTAAATCCAACCACATCATGTCAGTTTATCTGTCCCTTTGAAAGATTCTAGTTTGTTTTTCCAAGTATGTCGCAAAGGTTAAAAGTTGACATTGGAGATAGAAAATGGTCTGATTTATCTTAGTCCTTTTTTTTTTTTTTTACATCACTAAAAGTTTGTGTTCACTCTGTGTCAGAACGGAATTTGCATACTTAATGAACATTTGTGTCTCTGTTTAGATTTCACAGGTTTGTCAACTGTGCCAACAGTCCCCCAGGTTATTCAACAACCATGCTGCTCAACTACACACACTATTAGTGAGTATTTTGAACCAAAACTTTCTTTAATATTGCTGGTTGTGCTTTTCTAAAAGTGAAGAGACTACAAATTCTTGTTCTAATATTCCAGTAATAATCCTAATTTGGCTACCAATTTGGCATTATGGACTCACAAGAGGGTTATCAGCAATTCAGTATGTAATTCAGGTGCAAGACTGGTCAGAAAGGGGTTAATGGTAGACGTGCCTGAGCCAATCAGAGAAGTCATTTATCGCACAGAGGACAGAGAAAACCGGAGATGCCCTGCAGAGGGCTGGGCATTATACCTGCTTTCTGAAGCTCTGAACAGTAGATTATTGTAGGAAAATAGTGCATCAGTTTGCTTTAGGCTCATCTAGTAAGTTCCTGAAGTAGATAAAAGATTGGAAACTCAGCCGAGCATTAAACAGGCGCAGCATCGGCCACTGCTGCAAAGTTGCTCCGAAAGTGGAGAAGTGCAGAGCAGATGGCAAATGTAAACTATCAAAATTGGCCACGGCTTGATCGATACTAATGTAATGACAAACGGGATTCGCAGACTCCACTCTGATTCAGCAATTCCTCCCAGTTCTGCACTGTTTTCGAAATTACGAATTGATAGGAATCAAATAAGACGCAGTGTCATTACCAAAGACGTGGCTTGTCAGAGACCAGCCTGCTGCCAGCATTGGCAAATCATTGCTGTTTAGCTTGTCTGCCTTAGTGGCCACTGCAGGTCATCTTTGTAAAGTTCACAACCACCAACCCACAAGTCAGACCCAGTAATGAAAAGGCATTTCTTTTTTAACGCAGTTCAAGTCTCAGTAGTGGAGGAGCGGAGTGTCTCAACTTGTCAAACGATCTCCGTTTCAGAGAATTCGCCTAACTCAATAACACAGCTGTACATATTTACCTGGACTGTTTTTTTTTTTTCGGCGAGGCTCCAAATTACTTTCTGAGTCATCACTTGAGTTGTGTAGTGTTTTGAGACGCTCTGCAGCTTCTTTTTGCTAAACTTTTGTTTAGGCCGGTAATGACTGTTCTTGCAGTGGTGCGATTAAACTTTGCAAAAGGAACCCGTACCTTATTATTTGCTGAAAATAGCTCTATGTTTATTGTGTTGAAGTTACGTTACGCTTGAAAACAGTTGAAGGGATAGTTTTGGGACTCCAGATGAAATTAAAGTGGAAGGCTTGTAGATATTACGGAACATACTCGCCTGCAAAAACAGAAAGAAAAAAAATCCAAATTTAAAGGAGCTTTTTTTTTCATCTGGAGAATCTGAAGTTGTAGAATAATTTTTTTGTAATTAAAATGTTACTTTTTCTAGAATTCAAAGAACATTTTTCAAACTGAGAGAAAATGTCATAATACACAAAGTGTTGGGTTATTTATCAAGGTTGTAGACAAAAGAAGGACTATTAACACTAGAGGCTTTCATGTTTGTAATCCAATGGCAAGGCTCCCACATAGTCATGAAAATAAGTAGTTTGATTTGATCATTTGCCAAGTTTGGATAAATATGGTAACTTGTTCTGGCTTTGAAGCAGCCCAAACAGGTGTTGTGTTGTTTCTTGAATCTGTAATTTACACCCAGCCAGGTGAATGTTTTATCCTCAAATTTCCAGAATATTAAAAATATCTTGCAAACCTGGAAAACTGCTTAAACTGGAATTTTAAAATGGAAAAATGATTCAAAATCCCGTCAAATAACGTTCCTCCGACTTCCACTTCGCAGGGTCTGTACTGCATCTCAGTGAACTGTATGGACAACGCAGAAGCACAGTTTACCACAGCGTTGCGGGTGAGTGCGTTGCGATTTTACATCGCCGCCGCTTTGGTCTCGCCCTTTTCGGCGCTGTATTTGCTCTGTGTTCTTGTCACCAAGTCGCTGTTCGTGTTGCAGCTCACCACACACCAGGAGCTGTGGACGTACATTGTAACCAACCTGGCCAGTGTGTACATCAGGGAAGGAAACAGACACCAGGAGGTGAGAAAAGGATTCATTTTATGCTTTTTACGTTGGAGTATTTCAGTGTATTTATTAGCTGAATCTACTTTTTTATAGCAAACATTTATTTTAAAAAAAAAAGCAGATTGCATTTGTCTGATGGTCTACTTCAAATCAACTAATTGCTATTTTAATGCTTGTCTTTATCAGTCAAAGAGTAAACCGTGACTGTATGAAGTTCAGTTGAAAAGCAGTTGCTTTTAATTTTTTATTTTTTGGCCACCAGGGGGCACCCCTGTTTTCTCACTCAGTAGAAAACAATGCTCACCAGACTGTGTTCAAACTAACAATGTTCTTCTTCTAAGGACAAAGTTTAAAATGCATGAAAACCAAAGGCGGTTTCAGAATCGATGACATTAATATTTGAAGCGTATTAACATGCTCGTGTTTTTATCTCTTTTCCAGCTGTACGGCCTCTTGGAGAGAATAAACCCGGATCATAATTTCCCAGTCAGGTAGAAGTTGATTAATGTATTGTTTTTACATTCAGACTCCACTTTAAAAAATGGTTTTGTTGTCGACACTTAAACTATTTCCTCTTTGTTTCGATTCAGCTCCCACTGCCTCCGCGCTGCAGCCTTTTACATAAGGGGACTTCTGTCCTTTTTTCAGGGACGCTACAACGAGGCAAAGTACGGGAACTACAACGTTCGCCGCTCCAAAGAATGAAACCCCCAAATGCAAAGTTCTGCCTCATGCTTACGCTGGTTCTTTATTCGTTCTAGGCGCTTCCTGAGAGAAACTCTGAAAATGTCTAACGCGGAGGATCTGAACAGACTCACAGCCTGCTCTCTGGTTCTGCTGGGCCACATTTTCTATGTACTGGGCAACTACAGAGTAAGACAAACGCCTAGCAAACATTGCTCACACCCGCACTTAAATGGCTCTTTTATTTATATATACATATATATATATACGCATATATATATATATGCGTGAAACAACTGGACTGTGATTAAGGTTGAAGCACTAGGTCACCCGGACAGAACATTGTGGTTTTTTTGGGTGGGGGTTTCTACATAAAGTCAGACTGTCCTTTGTATCCAATTATGTTTAACCTCTGGAACAGAAAACTGCAAAAACAAATTTGGCCAGCCAAACCTAAAATAAATCAACTAGATCAGACTTGCAAGAGCCTTTACTTTTGGACTATGATGATAGTGAAGTGGGTAGTGAATAAAAAAAAGTGCAGCTTATCAGTTTGGGTGGTGTAAACGACTAAAGCAAAGCAGTTCAGCCAAATTTATTGGTCAAGATTGTTTTAAGCAATATTAATAGTAGTTGTATGCTAGTTTTTGATTGACAAATACAATTCCAGTATATATCTCCTCATGTTTATGCTCTACAGTAGTAGAGATACACCAATGAGAATTTTTTTCTAGATGTTTTTTGACCAGCCAATACCAATTTCATCTGATTTTGATTTCTCTTCAAGAACTATAGCAGAAATGATTGAGGAACAACATTCAGATTTTATTCTCTTATTCATATTCTTGCAGTAATTGTTTTATTTATTGGGGAAGAGCCTGTATGAGGGAGGAGTCACTGTAAAACTGAATTTTAATGTTGCGAACAAAGAAAGATGAAGTAAAGATGACATTTTAACGTCTTTTCAACCTCTCATTACTAAAAGTCAGTTTTTTCCAACTTTTCTTTCCACAATATTAATATTTTATTACTTAGTACTTTATTACTTTAACACACCTCACTGATACTGAAAATGGCTACCTTTGAGATCTGTTCGCTCACTAGCAGAAAAGGGCAGCAAACCTTGGGTATGTTGCGTTCACTGGTTGTAAAAAGAGTCGTAATTTCGAGTTCCCAAACTGCCGCGCAAGCTGAAAATGGTCCATTTCCTTTCTCTGTGCACGTCTGTCCATTAACCAATCAAATGCGAGGTTGCAAGAATGTGTGCGTCTCTCTTCTGGCAGAAATGCTCTAAAGGCGTCGGTGCACGAGGCTGATAAACATTTTCTTCATGTTTTCTTTCAGATCGCTGGTTAAGTCTGCTGTGAGCAAAACCTGATGCAGAAACCTGCTGTTTCTAACTACTGAATTGGCTTTTTTTTCTGAGACTAAACTTTGACACAACAGACTCCAAAATGTAATCTTCAAGCTTGAAACGAAAATAAATGAAATTATTGACCAATCATTTGCCCAGAGTAGTAAAACACGCCTCTGACATAACCAAAGCAGCTTCATTTATAGACACCTTATAAACACCCACAAAACCAAAGCCCTGTATGCAAGATGAACAGTCAGACAATGCAATAAAAAAAATCTAAATAACCTGAAAATAAAAAAACCACTATATTAAAAGGATACATTTATGTTTGTATAACATATTTTTCCTCATTAACATTTGTAAAGCTGGATACTGTGATCTGAAGTTCACTCTGTTTTGGTTGAAAAAAAACTCATTTGGCTGCAGGGATGCAATCAATTGGGATTAAGTTCCAGCTGACCCAAATTACTCAAACTGGTAGGAGGAAGAAAAAAAAGAAACTCTGGTGGTAGCGGTCAGTTATCTACTGATCCTTAGAAAGAGACCCCTCCCCCCTTTTAAACATCCTGTATTCCAGGCAATGAAATTTTAATTGCTTGAAGCCTTGGACACAATATGAATATATTAATATATCTAATAAATGATTCAGTATTTGTAGGAGTCTTCTCACTAAACATGATTACAAGCTCTTCTCCCAATTGTGATCGTAGCAGCAGACATTTAAATCTGTGGAAACGATGTAAATTCAAGAGCATTGGTACTTTTGTTCAATACATGATTATTATTATTACTAATACAGCAATTAAAGTTTGTTTTATATCATTATTGCTCCTTTTAGGAAAGCAACAACATGGTTGTACCTGCCATGCAGCTAGCAAGCAAAATCCCCGACATGTCTGTGCAGCTCTGGTCTTCGGCGCTGTTGAAAGGTCCGTACTTCACTTTTCACTGTTTGCTTCCCAGAGAGTACGAGCGCGAGCCTCGCACGGTCCCAGCAGGGCTGCGTGTCGTGGATTGGTTCTTCAGAATGAAAGGCTGAAACCCTACTGTTATTCTTGCAGACGTGAACAAGGCCCTTGGAAACAACATCGATGCCCACGAGGCTGCGCAGATGCACCAGAATTTCTCCCAGCAGCTCCTGCAGGACCACATCGCGGCCTGCAGCCTCCCCGAGCATAACCTCATCAGCGTACGTAAAGCCGATTTGAGGAAGTCATAATCTTCAGTTGTCGCCTCGCCGTGTTTTTTCCCCCTTTCGTGAAATCTGCACGTTTACCTCGTTAATGCGTCTTTTGCTTTCGACGCGCGTTGTAACGCTGTGCTCGCACATTTTGTTTGTCTTCCAGTGGACGGACGGCCCGCCTCCCGTTCAGATCCAAGCCCAGAACGGTCCAACCACGAGCCTCGCGAGCCTGCTATGAGGAGCCTCCCGATGCATGATTGTAGCTGGTAAAATACCACAAGCAGCAATTTGATGCCTAAAAAACCTGTTATCCACACCACTGTAGCTTAAAAAAAAGAAAAAAGCATTTTTAACAAGTGACAGGTTGGACGTTCACTTTATTTACTTCCTGATTGTCTGCTACTAATTTTTCCTAAAGTTATCAAACAATAACACTCTGGCGGCATGGACTTGGGGCACAAGATCCGGGTATGACTGTTGGTTTTTGGGAGGAAGGACACATGGCAATGTATAAAAGGGCTTCATTGCCTCAGATGTAGGGATTTGAGTTTGCCAGGATTATCTTCTATTTCCATTTCCTGGAAAAGATCCAGTTAGATATGGGCAGTAAAAAATATGTAGAAGAAATTAATTTATTCATGTTGCTATTTTTGTAACTGTTGATAAATATTTTACATCTTGCCTTTTTTGTATGGAAGCTCTTCTTTCTCTCCCTTGCGTGGAAGTTTCTAATGCGGACTCCCTGCACTATAGTTTTTTTTTTTTTTTTCAGCTGGGGCACGAACCGTCAATTTTTGATGATTTTGTTTTTTTTCTTTTTTGCACAAAATCCACAGTAGGTAATATAGACCTGTAACTTATTTTCACAATATATTCATTTTAAAAGTCTGTGTAAAAGAAAGGAAAAAAATATATCAGCATATGTTGTTTTGAGGCACAATCCACTGTGTTTAGGGGATGCATTTTGAATACTAGTAGAATTTATCATATTATCACTAATATCCTTATTAAAAATACACATTTCTCTCATGTATTTGTTTAGGTTCCTTTATAGAGTATTTCTCGTTCATGTTTTTTTTTTCTTCCCACAAATCAGCGTTTTTTTTCCCAATCATTGGAAAAAAAGTTTTATTTTATTCTAATTTGTCTTGATAGTTCTACTAAATGAGCTTTTCACAGTATGTTTGTATAAATTTGCCACTTGTCGAACCTTTTATTGTACAGTGACATTTTATAAATTCAATTTAGTAAAGTGTGATACGTATTATTTTAGCTACCCTATGTAGGTATCTCAATACTTGGTATTTAAAGCACTGTAAAAGGTGGACACAGTTTAAGCTTCAGTACTAGCCATATTTTATCCAATGCCTCTGTTTTTAATTCTTACATTGTTTTCAATATTTTTTCCAATAAAAATATGATTGAAATCTGTCAGTTTATTGACTGATGTCTCTATTCCGATGTCTGTCTTTTTTTTGTGACTTGTGCCCACTTCCTTATCAAAGAAGTCTGGAATCTGTATGCATTGGATAAATGCTCAGTCAATCACATTGATTGGACATGCGCAGCATTTGAATGAGGCAGCAAATGTAGTCATTTGTATGATCACTCCAGTAATGTCTTCTGCTTTCAGTGTGCACTGAAAGGGCAGGTTGGAACGTCGATTTGCTGAAATTGTCTTGATTTTGCAAACTGCTTGACTAAGGAGCAGACCAGACTGGTCAAGGACAGAACTGCTGAAGTAACAAGTAGGACTGAGCTAGAAAACAATGAGCCAAGTCTGAATATCTCACAGAACATTGTTCAGGTCTATCATCTGAAATGGAACAAGAAAGCCACAGCTGCAGTTTCACCAAGACGTAGCCATCTACCCGAAACGACAGTCAGGCGTTTGTTTCACCTGCGACAGCTACAGAGATCTCCAGCTTAGGTTTTGTCACCAGAACAAACACTAGACCTCCACTTCCACGAATATGGCTTTTATGAGATCTTGGCAAGAAGGAATCCATAGCAATTTTCATAGAAGACTGTGCTCTGGTTAAATAAGACCAAAACTAAACTCTCCATCTTACAAGGGAAAGGCAATGATTGCTGCAAAAGTCCACGAAGACGAGAGTATTGTGGGAAAAAAAATGCACTTTTTATGATTTTCCCTCATCAAAAACATACCTGGAGTGTTTGGTTTGATTTGTTCATGCATGTTAATATCCCATGGCAGCTATTTGGGTGTAAACTATTGCTTTCATAAAAAGCTGCTTATATCCACTTATCCTCCTTGGAGCGCCTAACAGATCACTCCCTCCCCTGTGCCTTTACCATTCATCTCCTCTAGACTAGCTGCAGCAACTAGCAAACACCTGGTGGAACTGCGAGTCTGCTGAGCTTCCGGTATGGACTACTTCTCAGTACAATTCTTCTAAGAATGGTTGTAAACAGAAGCATCGTGATGATGTGCTAAAGGCAAAGTGTCGGAAATAGGAGCTTCTTAAAGAGACGGATGCCAAATTTCGAAGTCAAATTTCTTTATAATAACTGAAAGTGACACCATTTCTTGATTATTTTATAAAATGGCATTATCTGCCTGGAAAATGCCCAATTACTATTGCAAGTTTAAAAAAGGGTCATTTTTTTATAGTAGCTATAGTAATTTTGCATAGTGGCCAAGTGTCAAAGCCAAATGTCTTCAGCTCCTCACTGACCAGTTTCCTGCCAGTTTGTCTGCATCAACAAAACTGACATAAATAGTTCCAACTGCCTCCTCATGATGTTATAAAGTTTTACAAAGGGCTGCTTGTGATCCATCATTTAATCCAGGCGTGTTGAACAAGGAAATGAACTAAAACATTTGCCAACCCTTGAACACTGACTTTGGACACCATCGCTCAAGCCAGTCAGTGACCATCAACTTTTTGAAGTCACATCCTCAGCTCACTTGGAGCCCTTACTGAATAGAGGCTAAGAAAAGATCTACTACCAAGAACTTGTACCTGGATAAAAACAACTAGAGCCAGGTCTCGTACGTTAAAGTGGAAAAGTAGCTTTATGGGTCAAGAAGACAGTTCTGGAGAGCATGGAACATAAAACAAACAGCCCGAGCTACAGTGGAAAGCATATTCATGAGTTTGAATTACCAAGTCAAAGAGGACAGCTAGATAGTCCTGAGAACTTGTGGCAACTTGAAAATTGCGATTCGCAGACTCTCTTTAACCATAACTCTGACAATGAACAATTTCCCGTGAAAACATCGGCCTTTACATGTGCATAGCTGGTAGACATGCCCCCAAAAGACTTACAGCTTTTATTGCAAAGTGCTGACTTGCAGTGCGGGGCTGAAAACAAATGCATGACATACTTTTCATTTTCAGTTCTTTATAAAAAAAAAACAACTAGAAACCATGTGACATGTTTTGTCCTCTCTGCATTAAAATGGTTAAAATAGACATTTCTATGATTTCAACATGACAAAATGTGAAAAGATTGTGTGCTTTTCCAAAGAACTATATCTTGTAAAGGTGCAGTTCAAATGCCTTTAGATGCCTTCAAGCGGAAAGGAACACAAGATGGAAACTGATGCCTTATTGCATTATCTGGTTTATGTCACAGCAGAACAGGGGCAAACTTTTTAAACTCTATATGGTTTGAGCAGCTTTCTTTCACCCAGACATTTCTAAGTGAATGAATATATTAATTAAAAAACCATGAACTTTATTGAATGAGCTCTTGCAAAGACAGTACATGATTCGAGTTGGAAAAAATATATTCTTTTATCTTTTATACAATGAAGAAGCGTAACATTAAATAGGCAACCTGTTGACCGGGACGAATTATCCTGTCAAAACTGTAAACAGATTATGCGACTCGATTAATTACTAACAGCGGAAGCAATTTTATTTATGCACAGAAGATGCACATTAAAAATGGACATGCGTGTAAATATATCAAACTCCAAAAGTCAAAGCATTCGCAAAAATGTATTAGTCCTATTCCTCAGTCACTTCCGTGAAGTCGTTCCAGAACATATCTTTTTTCCTTCCATCGCAGCACTTATCATTTCCGAGGTGTGTATGAACGCAGCATGACGCCGCCTGTGGTGGCTCATTACATTATCTGGCAACCGGAGTGGCAGCGGACAGAAGAGAGGGGATCCCCGGGATTTTTTTACGCCAAAGCCAGCTAAATACCGACGCCAAACAAGTGAAAACCGCGGGGGAACTCGACCCGGCTCCTCCTATATACTCCGTAAGTTCGTGAAACTTTATTTCGTTGTCCTGTAATCTTATTCGAGATCATAATTTCCAATTAAAACGTGACGGTGACGGAAGTTTTTTTCTGTCGGTGTTAGCTCGGCTAACGCAAGTTAAGCTAGCTAGCATAGCTTGATCTCCGCTAACGTGCAAGATAACAGTTTGTGTGTCGTTGAGCTCCACACACACACACGCACACATTCACACACACACACCTACCGAGGACGGACTGCCAGGAGCAAAGCCTCAAAAGTGGAGCAAAATAAAACAAACTTTTCCTATCAAACTTGTTTCATCTTGCACCGGCATTAGTACATAGTGAAAGTTAATTACAGTATTTGCTAATTTGAAGCCAAAAATGATTGAGCCAAAAATGACATTTCTCTGTGTAATTAACGCTCAATTATTCGTGAACACATCCAGGGACTGTTTGTGCAGACCAAAGAATTAGCGTTAGCAGGCTAACTTAGCTCGCATGTTAGCTCGTCTTGTACTACCCCGTTGCTCTCCGAAACGGGGTCGGTTTCATTGTCTCTTTCGTGTATCGCTATTTGGAGGTGTAGAAACACCCAGACTAAACTGTATGATATGTATTATCACTTCTTAAAGGGGCACAAGCTCCTGGTTTACACCTGGTATCGCAACTAACCGCCGAGGACCATTGTGGGCTGGTAGCTGGATTTATGTAGCCTCTGGTTTTGTAGCCGGACAGATGGACAGGTTGTTGTTGGGAAGCCAAGTTAACGTTAGCATCCGATAGCTTGTTGTTGTTGATGGGTTAGTTCAACACAGGCATCCGCTCTTCTGAGGCTTAAGTGGCGTCACTTAAGTTTTTAAGCAGTATTACTAATGTTGTCAGCAGGCATTTATAAGTCTCCGGATTCCCCCAATTGTAGATTTATTCTTTTGCGCTTCCAGAAACCATTGATCTCATAACTTTGTCAGATTAGCTTAAGCGTGAAGAGACTTTATGGAGGCGTAATGGTGGACGATTGTGCCTTGGCCGGTGTGTGTCTGTCTGTCTGTCCACGACAGCTTAGTAGCAATCAGTAGCTTTGGTAGGTGTCTTAGTCAGACATCTAAATTCCTACTTTTGTTTTACTAGAAAATCAAGGTTTGCGTAGCATGATACAAATTCGAGACCTAATGTCAAGTCGACATGGTCTTTTTAGTTACTACACTGTCCAGTGCCTGTTGAGGTCAAAAATGTCGGAAGTATTGTATCAGTAGAGACATGCCTCTTAATTTACGCCATTATTGTTATTCTATTATAGTGACTTTCCTAGTTGTGTTTTTTTAGGTTGCTTTAAGCAGTCATCTTATTTCTACTTGGCTCCCGATCAAAGGTCTGTGCCTGTTCTTCAAGAGGTCATGTCAAGTTTTGCAATTCTGACTTTCAGTTATGTTTTTTTTGCGAGATGAACAGCAGTCTGCTTATCACTTTCTCTTCTGAGCAAGTGTCCTCTATTTAGATCAGGCAGACAGTTGGCACCCTTGGCTGGTGTAAGAGGACATGTGTCGCTTTGCATTTTTTGATGTGCCTTGGAGTTGCCTGAGGAGGGGGAGCCTCTTTTAAAAAGAGAAGAGGGGGAAAGTAACTCCCCTGAGAGTGATGTAACTAGACAGGCAGGACTTCTGATGCTCTGTTATTAATCTTGATTACAATTTTAACTTATAGATATGTTTTCTATTGTTGACTAATAAATATTATTTTCCGCATTTATTTCCATTGTTATTCACTGTTGCGATTATCTGGCTTGTACGGTGCCCGGAAAAAATATTAGCACCCCTTTAGACGTCTTTAATGTTGATATAAATATAATATTCAATATATTTTATGTGACAGGGGAACAAAACGTAGGGAGTGACTGTGAAGTGAAAGTAAGCAGATGCTTTTCATTTAGTTTTTTAATGCTTTACAGAAATTGAAAAGTGTGGCAGGTATTTGTATTTCCCCTTTTATGCTGATTCCCCTTAATATAAAGCAATTGCCCTCACTCAATTGGGAAATAGTCAATCTGTGTTTAACCTTTTATAAATACAAAATAAAAAGCAGAATGTTAAAACACTTTGTGGCAAACATGTGGAAGAATGTTATCTGATCAGACGAGACCAGATTTAGACTCTATGGTGTACTTAAAAGATCACTGTCTGAAGAAGAAAATCGAATTACAAATCACAATAAATGCATTATCCCCACTTTGAAGCATTGGGGTGGCAGCGTAATGTTATGGGATGCTTTTCTTTAGCCAAACAAGGCAGCCGATGAAAGTTAGTGACAAGACGGACAGCGACTAAATGTAGAATCAACTACAAGTGAACAAGAATTGGGTGATTATTGCCCCTTGAGATCTAAAGATATAAATAAAATTTATTATTATTTTGACCCAATAATGTGACTATGGTAGAAGGCCAAACTATTGTCTGGACCTTTTTTCGAAGTATATATTTGATAATAAACTACTAATATCACTTTTACATCCTTGCTACAGTAAAAACTGTAACTCATTGATAAGATGTGTCCCACCATTTTGACAATCTGAATCTTTATCTTTAACATGAATAACTATTGCAATTGTCATGCATTTGCATAGTGTCTCTTTATGTTCGCTGTTAGATTCAGCAATTCCTGTCTTTGTAATTTCCACTTAAAAATCTTAAAACCAGGCAATGAAAAATCTTAAGGGCCGGATGGTGACCAGGAACCGTAAAGTGGGCACGTCTGGTTTAGACCTGGGCACTTTACGGCCCTGTCAAAGTACAGACTTAAATCTTACTTTAGTAAGATTTAAGTCTGTACTTAAATCTTAAACCTAAGATTTATCCATCCATCCATCCATCCATTTTCTTCCGCTTATCCGGAGTCGGGTCGCGGGGGCAGCAGCTTCAGAAGGGAGGCCCAGACTTCCCTCTCCCCAGCCAC
>CAEGAF010096007.1:0-21807 GCA_903067075.1 Micropoecilia bifurca | reverse complement strand
TGATTTTATTTTTTGTATATTAAAAAAAATTGTGTCACTATTTTACACAATCTTATATATATATATATATATATTTATATATATTTTTATATATATATATATATATATATAAAGTGATGCATCGTTCTCTTCATACTTTGTTGACGTCTGTGGCTGAAATGTGACTAAAAAAATTCAAAAAGGAAACATTTTGTAAGGTACTTTTGCTTGGATATGGAAATTTCAACCCTAATACCAAGAAAAGGACTTCATAACTACATAGATACTGTAAGCCACCCAAAGAAGAACAGTGGCTCGTAGTAAAAGCTTGAACCACAGAAAGGACTTTCCTGTTTTAATGCCTCCCATTAAGCCATTTAGCGATAATGAACACAGCGCTATATCCACCATCTCAGACCTCGTTCTAAATCATATTTTAATCAACAGAGTGGCCTTTCTAATATACACTTACGCCAAGGAGTGGCAGAGCGACTGTGACCTTGGCCGGTGATGTATCCGTCATTGCTTTTATTTATGCACCTATCTGTATGAGCAAGCATCAATAAATCCTCCCTTAAACTTTAAAGGCACTTGTGCTGAAAAGACGAAGCCGTCACCTGACAAGGGATGGGATGACTTTACGAGCAGGAGGACAAAACCACATAAAGTAGCTTTCTGTAAGTGATGTATGAGTGATGTGCATCAGAGGTGAGCCGGCTCCAGTGCAGGAGCTGCAAAAGTGGGGAATAAATAAACTGGACGGTCCAGATATTTGTGGGAGGGAGACGTCTGCAATATCTGGTGCTTAAGAAGGAGAAGGTAGATAAGATGGGAAAAGCTGGGCAAACAGAACAAATTTATACTCCATAAAACAGAGATAATCCTATTTATTCTGGGATTTTTAGAACATGACATTTGGAGCGTTTGTTTTATGTTGTGAGGAAACAAAAACCTTAAAAGTGTCCCATAAAGGAGTGTCTTTTACATTTAATGTTCAATATTCTAACACCTTCAGAAAAAATAACAAGACTAAGTCTTTAATGTTCACTTTAAAATATGACTAAATTAAAGTTACTGTGGATTTATGGCAGACATTTTCAAAGTGAGAAGGCTTTAAATATAAAACCTTTAAAAAAATTGGGAACAGATTGAAGGGAGGAAGGAGGAAAATAAAAAAAACGGACGAAAAGAAAGATCATGAGAAAATAAAGATGGAGTAAAAAAAGAAGGATCAACAACAACGGATGAAGGCAAAGACAGGAAGAATACAAAACAAAGTAGGAAAGGAGTAAATAAATAATGTAAAGAAGAGATATATTCAGGGGAGAGTATAAAGAGGAAAATAAAAACTATTTTTCCATACTTATCCAAATCTGGGAAATACTTCAAACCAATTAAAAATTCCAGGTTACACAGAAATCCTGGATATTTGACTTTTCTTTTAATCAAAATGTCAAAAAAAGAACAGCTTTTTATGTAAAACCGGTCATACAAACAATTTACTAAACTTCCATGTAGATTTTTAATCTATTTCATATATTTTTCATTAAATATATCATGATAGATAGAAAGGTATAAAGGTCGGGGAGTATGCAAAATTAGAGATATCAAATCAAATATCAATCTTTAATTGCATAAAAAAAGACTTTTCTATTACCAATAAGATATTTTGTTGTCTAATTTTTAAGTCAGAGCTTTAAAAGTTACTAAAATTTCAATGATTATGCAGAAGAAAGAAGAGTTTGGCAAGCAAATTAAGAAAAAAACAAACAACTAATATGGTTTGTGTTTTTATGTCTTGTAATATCCAGAAAAGGCAAATTACCTTTAATCACAGGCATATTTTTGGAATTAGAATCTGATTTACATTTATATACATCTTTACATTCAAGTAAATACCCTCCATCATAATATGAATGCTCTCACAAGAAATAATCGTAATTTAAAATGCGTAAATACAACAAAGATTAACCTCAAGCTTCATAGTTAGCCTCATAGCGGCTAACTTCGCACTTAGCATTAGCATCATTAACACGGTTACATAGCTCAAAATAAGCTCCTCCAAACACTATGACATTACCCAGTGTTGCATAAAACGACTAAAATAACCAAAGTTATAATATTAACCGTCAGTTTCACTCCCAGACTCAGAAGTGACTTTCTGAGGTGTTAGCATGTTGTGCTATCTGTGTATACAGACTGAAAAGGCCTGGCTGTTATTGCTACAGGGGCTGAAAACCACCACAAGGGGGCAACTTAACTTACAAACTGACAGGATTCCGAGGAATGATAATTTAAAGAGTTAATAATAAATTGAAAATGGATATTTTTATATCTGGTAATTTGATTTGACTTTAGAAACTGAAGAGGAAACAGAAGTGGGCAATGATTTTCCCAGATAACTAGTTCCTGGATTGGATTCCTGGATAAAGGTCATAAAAATGTGAATTTTATTTTAATATAAAGACGTAGGCCAAATTTTTCATATTTCTTAGCTTTTTAGAGCTACCTGCTCAACAAACTGAACTTGAATTGGTGGTATACATATTTTACAAGATCAGATTTGTCCTTATAGCTCAGAAATAATATAATCAGAAATGTATAATCAACTCCAACCCATTTGTAATCCATTTAAATGTCCCTCATTTGACACTAATAAACGCTAAAAAAAACAAACTTCAAAAATATTTATTTGGCATGGGGATACAAATGGCAAATGTGTCACATTTGTTTAAAACATTTATTTCCACTAAGTGTGGTGAATTAAATCCTGTATTAAGACACATGAGGGTTGCATAGCTGCGGAAAAATACACTGAATCACTGCTGAACTTGCTGCTGTTTTCCAGCCTGCCTAAAATGGAACACCCTTCTGCTATTCATCATATGCTACTCAATTATGAATGTCTGAAAACTTGACTGTGCTGCAGTAATATATTTTCAGAGGATGAAGGAAGGAGTTTTGCTTGGAAAGCTAAAGAAACTCAAGCTGCTATTAGAGAGGGGAAAAGACTTTTTAAACCAAATCGAACCATATTTTGCCTCATAAAAGAAAGATTTAGAAGCATACATTTAACACAAATATTAATGTATACTCAAATACTAAATAATCTAATCAGTCATTTCAGTCATTCTCCTTTATTCAAGATTAAATAGTGATGGCCAATCAGTTGTATAAGTTTCCAGACCTCATAAGCCAAGCTTTCTTTGACTAAAAAACATCTAAAGAAACTTTATATATACCCAATACAGTCTTTTAATTATGGTATCATGTCCCAGGCCTTTGTAGTTACAGAAGATCTCCAGTAGAAACAGCCGTTCTGAAGAACTGGAAGCATAACTAGACCTTTTATCTCCGAAGAGAAAGTTTCCATTTTTATAAAACATACCCAGTTTTACTGACACAAAAACTAGAGTATTTTTTTTCCCTATTTTAAATTTTGATTATTTTTTTTCTTTGGTCATTTCGTCAATTTGCTTCTTGTTGGTTCGACTTTGTGCTGCGTTTCAGAAGGAAAATAATGGGGAGAACTACTACCAATTAGCCATACAGTGTTAGACCAGTCCTTGACCTATTGGGATAAAACCTTGCCATTAGCTTGCAGAGTCTCGTTATGTAGTTCATGTTTAATTAAAATCCCAAATTTCCCAACTACAGAATCAGCTTGTCCTTGGAGAACTAATGTTTTAATAAGCTTCTCATTGGCCCAAACGCAGGATTACTCCCTGCTGACTCATATTGGAGAATTGTCTTTATTTCCAAGTCTGGTTCCAGATTTCCATCGTTTAATCCACACTAAATTCTGCTATTACTCCCTCAGTTTGGCTAATACAAAACAAACAATCAAGCCTCTGAATTCATTGGTTTAGTTTTAGCTTCAATCAACCTTGCATATTGTATCGACTTTAAAAAAAACTGCAAAACCAAATAGTCTTGGACAAAACAATATTTTAATAAATGAGCCATTGTCTGTAGGATATGGTTCCCCAAAAATGTCCATAAAGGTTCAATAATTCATAGAGTCTGTCTTTTTGGTTCTGCATTGCATTAATAAATGGTTGTAGGAGCCTTGGAGACCAACTGACCAACCCAACATGTGCAATTGGTTCTAGTAGATGCTGAGTGCTGAACTATGTCAACATGAAATGACAACTATGTCAAATATCCTGCAAGTTTATAAAGGATTGCTGGTTGCCACAAGTTGGAACAACAACTTCTGACCACATAGCTTTAGTGTGGGTTACCATTTGCATTTAGCTCAAAACTGGATAAAGATCCTGCTGTGATGTAAAGTCAGCCAGAAACTCTATGATCTTTGCAGAGAATTCTGGAAAGACCATCCAAAGAATGACATTGTGGCGGCAATGATAGCAACGGTATTAGGAGTTGGTGGTGGAGCATGGCAGCCTAGCAATGACTGCAGTGTAGTAGCGTACCACCATTAGCTGGTGAATGATTGAATGTTGAGTAAAGTGCTTTGGAGTCCTCTGGACTTGACATTTACCATTTGTGGCAGCGTATTGGGTAGCATCAATGGACGGACACCTATTATGTAGGGTCTCACCAGCACCAACATGCCATGATCTATGGAAATGAAAGCTGAACTTAGGTTCCTGATCCGCTTCCAGGGTGTCTGTATGTATTTAAAAACTCTTAAATTCATCCATCTGAAATTAAGACCTCAATATATTTATTTAGCCTTAAATACTTTAATCACAGATCTTAAATTTGGTTGCATCTCGTCTGTGAAAGGCAGTTGAGGCTACCGGTAACTAGCTGCTAATATACCTTTGCTAACCAGTCAGCTAGCTTTTTTGTAAGTGAAACTTTATTGCCAGTTGACTGGATAATTTTTGTTTTTGCCTCTGGCTCACTTCTGTCTTAAACTCTTAAGTTTGGCAATGCCTGATTGTAATACACCAGGATCCCATAGCCACCTTCTATACTTAAAGCTTTTTCAGGGCTAAATTTAATTCAAGGTGACATTCGAAAGGACTTAGAAAGTCTTAAATTGGACTTGCTGAAACCTGCAGATACCCTGGCTTTGCCTTTGACCTCAACCTGCTCAAGATAAGTTACTGCAATGAGTCTTTGCAGAAATTGAGTCCAATTTCAGAAACAAAAACCCATGTTGGGTGAATACTAAGCCTGAAATTTGATGGTGTTTGCAGAGTCTTTGTTAGATCTTAATGGGTGTAACTGGCTTCTCATTTTCAGCTTTTTGAAAATACAAAACTTCTGCAGCAAGGCAGTAGCGGGTTATCTCTAAAGTGGGGACCATGCATATAACTCTTGGTTAATCACTTGATAGCTGGAGCTAGACTGGCCTTGCTGACCCATGCCCTGGTTTTGACCCCTCTCTCTGCATTACCAAGGTTCTGAATAAGTTATTGTTATTTCCACAGGCATCATGTCCTGCTACAGGGATAAATCTTTTTACTGAGTGGGAAAAAAAATGATTGCCTTCACACTAAAGGGGATTTTACAAATTGCTGCAATCAAACCACGTCCACATAGGTCATTTAGGTCGTTGATAGTTTAGTGGGGTCTTCATCCAGTGTGAAAGGGGTCTTCATGTCTCCAGAGGTGTTTTGTAAGATGATCAGCTAGCTCTTTTAGAAAGCTGTGTTACACAGTGTGTAATACCAAAATGTTTGTCCCAAATATGTTGCTTCCTGTACGAGGGATTGCTTTATGCAGCAGTGAATGTTGAAATCAAAAAGAAGAAATAGGGGCTTGAGAAAATATGCATAGTGTTTAACCACCTTCATCAAGTCCTTGCATGGATCAAATTGACAACTTTAGGAGGACATTGAAGTCTGCGACTGCAGAAAAGACTCCTGTGGAGAACTTCAGCACAGAACAAAGAGGAAATGGCAGAACTACCAGCAGGGAGGCACTAAAAGTGTCAACTTCTAAAAAACAAAAAAAAAAAACCGCTTTGATGGCTGCCATTTATGCAAAAGTCATACATAATTTTTTCCAAACAAAAGACTGACAGAATGCCATTTATGTAACATTTGTAAATCCCAAAGTGATTTAGAAAACAGAGAGAGGTGAGTTGAGTTTGTAGGATATTTGCAAACAGAACTAGATGAACAAAATCAAGGAGTTCAGATATTCTTACAGATCATATCTTCAGTCCTTCAACAAGTTTAGCCTTTATTAAAATTGTCCAAACCTAAAAAAAAAAATTTAATTTCAACTAAAAATCTTGAGCTGAATGTACATCTTTGTATTGCAATGATGTTTGCAAAGGACACCAAAATTGATAAATTGAAAAATTCTTTCAGCCCACAAAAAGCAAATTACAAACTTTCGCCATTTATTCGGTTTTATCCGCTTACCAAGCAAATGAATTTAAGAAAATGGTAATATTTTCTTACTGGATCTGCATGTAAATCACTACAGATCCAGAAAATAAAAAAACAGACTGTCACTTTTGCATTAATACAATTTTGATTCCAATTTTGTTGGTCTAGAAAACAATTAGTCTGTTTTCAGGAACAAGAATGCAGCAGCTATGAGTTTGCTCATTCTGTGAAAACATATATTTAATTTAGCCAACATTAATGAATAATGATTGGTGAAAATTTGGGAAAGCTTTAGGGATATTAGACTAATAAAAATGAATGGTTGATGGTAATTTATCTGAGTAGAAGAAATCTTACGTTTATAGACTTTTTTCTCCCTCTAGGAGATCATCAATATTTTCTTCAGATTAAAAAAAAAAATTTTGTTGAAGAAACATCTAGGGCAACTTCATGTCTATGCTGTATATCCATTCACTTAAGATTTATGGAGGACCAATCCTGCCATACGTAAGAACAGATACAAAAATAAATTAAAGCTGCAAGCAGCATTGGAGGTCCTTGCAGCTCAGTGCTGCTCCAACATTATGGGGGTCAGAGTTGCAGCTTTCCAAGGAAAATAAAAGCCACTTCCTGTTCTGAGGGGGCGGGGCTTAGATGACGTCAGGCTATGACAACATAAGATTGTGAGGGATCCAACCAGGATCACTCAAGTTTGGTGCCAGCTGACCCTTTTATGTCAAAGTTATAGCATTATATTTGCTTAACGATAAGTTTGCCGCTCAGCCATGCCCCTAAATATAAACAAAAACTTAGTTTTTTTAATAACTTTTAAAACCCCACCTCTTACCTGCATCCTGAATGAAGACGATTGGTCGAGATCCCTAGAATGAGTTTGTTAAAGTTCGAGGTGTGCAAAAGTGAAAAGTTGCCAAAATGTGCCCTTTGACCCAAAATGTCCAGGGTTCCTCAAGACTTTTTTTCTTGATTTGTGGGGGATCTACCCATGTGCCTAATTTCAGACCTACAGTTTGTCCCATCTCACATTAGGGGGCGCTGTGGAGCAGTTTTTGCAATAACACTTGAGTTCAAACATTTTAGTTCGGGGACAATTTTGGGTGACATTTGGTGAGTTTTTGAATATGTTGAATCATCCAAAAATCAGCATAAATTGTTGGTAAAATAACAAGAAATCCTGCAATTATAATAAGCAAAACGAATGAGAAAACAGATTTATTGAAGAATTGCTCCATTAAGTACGTTTAAATGTTAATGACATCCTGCACCAACTCTTTGGATGAAAGCTGATTTACTTCACAGAAGTTTAAGATTTTAAAATGCTTGAAGTCCTGGTTCTCACTGACACCAGCAGACAGGAAGATGCTTTTTAATTAATGAAGATGCCATTTTGCATTCAACTGAACTTAAATAAAACATACATACAAATGTAATCGCAGTAGCAAACCAAAGATTGAAAAAAGACATCAAGGCCAAGGCAGGATCTAACAAATTAAAGTCATCTTCTTTTGTACACTAATCAGAGGAGAAAAGAGGCAGATTTACTGTGTGGCTGCAAATCATAAGTACCGCAGGCAGGTGTGGTGATTTACAGACACAGACTCATTTCAATAATGACCAAAGCAGTCACCAGGAGCAGCGCAAATTAGCATAGAGTTGCAAACAAATAGACCTGTTAATAACCAGGAGGCTGTGATTCATCAGCTGCACAGTTTGTTTCCTATAGCCAGAACTCAGGATTTATACGCACCAACCTGCACTTAACACCAACCACATAGGCTCAGACGGAAAAAATTATCACTGCGACTTCAGCTTACATAAGTAAATTCATGCTTCCACATGAGTTGTATAAAGGTTTAATCCCTTAACGCAGAAAAATGACATTAATTAACATAAAAATACAGCTATTACCAGTTTCTGAGATGACAAACTGATCATAAATAAAAAGGAAAATGTTAGAAAGCCAACATAATCTGACAAGTTTCTTTGTTCGCTTTATAAAAACAAGCTGATTGCTCTGTCTTGGTTCGTCCTGACACTGAATGTACAATTAAAAACGGCAAATCCTGCCTCTTCAGACAGTGTGACTAAAGTGCTCGTCACAGAAATGGAAGCCAGACTGAATGCATTATGGCGCGGTTCATCTAATGGCTTCAAAACTAGCAAACAAACAGAAACTATAATGGAAAAAAGTGATCTGACATGAAAGTAGATGTAAATCAGAGGGTGAGGCACAGTCATCATCTTGAACCAATTAATTTGAGTGTTTTTTGAATGCAGGCTTTCTGCACACTGTGCCATTTTCAATGTTCTCCAGCAGTGCAACAATAGTCTTTGTTTACAAAGAAGATCTCAAGTCAGAAGTGCAGGAAGTGACGCATGTGGATATAAAAAGCTTTGTCCCTGTGTTTTCATGCAACACTTTATGTACAACCTGTTCCACCTTATTCTGCTCACTCAAATAGACTTGATTAGAGCAGAGAAAGACAGACTGAAACAATACCTGTGATCTCATGGCCAAAGATCTCTGCAGAATCTTTCTGTAAGTCAGAACATAGTTGAATTTTTACCTGGATTTCTTACTTTCTAATGAATAATCAGATTAAGCTTTCCTTATTTTAAGTCAGGTACCATTACTGAAGTTGCAAAACACCAGAATATTTAGTGGCTTGTCAATTTCTAGAGCTCTGAAGACGCCATGTTCACCAGTGTGAGTATAAACAGCTTGGAAATGTTCAGCCAACAGGAAAACCTTCTGTATCCAAACGACACTGCATAGCTGAACCTGGTAAGACTAATGCCATTTTATTTCTTTTTACAGTGACATAAGTCGAGTATATAGTTGGGATGAAACCCGATTCATCACCAAGGAAGAAAAAAATATATAATGCTGCCAGAGAAAAACGGCTCCATTTTTGGAGTCTATTTGTGTTTCGTGAAGAATGGAAGTTTTTGGCTATAAATACCAACATTACATTAGAAGGAAAAAGGGGGCAACATACAGTACTTATACAGCTAGCTAGTTAGCTAACAAGATGGATAACAAGATTGTTAGCAAGCAAGATGGATAGCTAAGCTAGATAGCTGATATTGATAAATTGCTAGTAAGATAGATATAGA
Organism: Micropoecilia bifurca; assembly: GCA_903067075.1. NCBI lineage: Eukaryota > Metazoa > Chordata > Actinopteri > Cyprinodontiformes > Poeciliidae > Micropoecilia > Micropoecilia bifurca. The sequence continues at coordinate 12,379 of CAEGAF010096007.1, read as the reverse complement.
TAACTAGCAAGATAGTTAGCTTTTGGGCAAGGTAGATAGCTAAAAATTTCCAGTCTGGCAAGATAGATGGGTATCTACCACGATAGCTATGTAGTTAGCAAGATAGATATCTAGCTAGCAAAAATAGCTATCTACCAAGATAGATTGATAACTAGCTAGATAGATAGGTAGCAAACAAGATAAGCAGGTAACTAGCAAGATAGCTTGCAAAATAGTTAGCTAGCAAGATGGGTAACTGGCAAGATAGATAAGAAGCTAACAAGGCGGGTAGCTAGAAAGACTCAATTGGATTTGTGAAATTTTATCAGGTGAGTTTGAGAGGAATTTTTTCAAGCAAGAAACTTTCCAGGAGTTTCTGGCATTAATGGATGAACAGATGTCAAAATGAACAGCGAATGTTTACTGCTACATTGTGATGGTGCTTGGAGGCTTGTTGATGATGTTGGACTTTCTCTTCCAGGTACTCTTATAAGTACGGTGGCTCAGATGGCTCAATGAAATATTAAACTGCAACAGAAATATTTAAATGGATTTCAAAATCACAAAAGGTTTAGCATAACTTTTATGTGAATTAATTTTTTTTCTGTTATATTACTTTCCTAGTGTCTTTTGCATTTTGATGAACCATCTAGGCATCATGTTAGATTTTAATGCATCACAAACTCCCTTGAAGAGTTTAGTGGTGTCAGCCAGAAATCAAAAAAATGGGTCGTTACTGGGGCTTTTAGCTGCATAATGATGCAAAACTTATGACCCAATCAACACAAAAAGATCCCAGAGACAAAATTAACTTTCTTTCTTCCATTTCCATCCAAGTTCCCAGAATTAAGACCACTAAAAATGCTATCCGTCACTTTAGGAGCACAGAAAGGCATGGAAGTGGTTGCGATGTTTGATTTTATTCCAAACACTGAAAGGCTTTTATGCTAGAGTCAATAAAAAACATAAAATAATTAGAAATGTAAAGCCAGGTATGACCACAGATTGATTTCTGCAAGCCTATGGGGAATAATTGATCAGAAAAACGCAGCATTAAGCCAGGCCTGCCCTCTGAATCTGCGCCAGCATCAATTTATGGTATGGTAATTTGCATACATGCCGCATTCACAGGCTGTAAATAAACTATAATGGGAAATCAGGAAGTGTCTGAACACAGCGTCCTTCATAATAATGGCCTTCCTTCATTTACATGTACAATATACCAATGCAACACTCTTCAGACTAGGTAAAAACTACATTCAGTGGGGGCGAATTGTAATTTTCACATCAGGAAAGTTTTTTCAAGCCGTCTTGTGGACTTGCACTGACATCCGTTGTGATTCTTCAGCTCCTTTGTGGGTTTTCAGAAGCACTTTGTGACTTCTCAGTGTCAGAAGCACGACAAACCCGCTGACAATGGCTCTCCAATACCACTTCTTCCAACATAACTCTTACTTTGAAGTCCAGTCAGGGGATCAGGCAGAACATTTTAAGAAGTTAATCCCCAATTTCTGCTCAAAATGCGCACCATCCGCTTAATGTTTACCGCAGAGAGGTTCTTTAATTGTCCTGATTTCACCAGTTCAAACTTGCAGAATCATGCAGAGATTTTAAGGAGACCACAGGGGAGACATACGCTCTGCTTTGAAATAAATCATGGTTGTTATGGCTGTTAAATATTTTCAAACGATATCATTAGCATACCTTTGAAAGGATAAAAACATATATTTTTATATTTTCAGCTGAGACAAGGTCACTGTGCCCCACGTACGATAGCTTAATTAAATTTACTGCCCTTAAAGTTTTTGAGGAACGTTATGGAAATACAGCCTTAATTACGTCTCATTTGAAGTGTCATAAAAAAAGTCCTCTGTGATTTTACCATTCAGCTTTTTTTGCTGCCATAAATAAGAAAACGTGGAAATGTATTCGGAAACGCCATCTCAGCTGCTGAAGCCATTTCCTTCTGGCATTAATTTTGTCTTCTGAGAATGACTTTAAATAACTGAAATGCTCTTTGGCTCACTTAGCTGTAAAGTGGACGATCCATTCCTGCTTTGCTTATTAGTACTTTTAAAGTAATGACATGGATACGGTGTTTTAAAACCAGTAGAGCAGAATGCTGTAAGACGCTTTTCTTAAAGTTTCAGACTTCTCCCCATTTTTAGAATAAAGCCTGTAAAATCAAATTAGTTTTCCACTAACCGTATTTATTTAAATGTTTATCTAGACCCAGAAAAACTAACCATATTACATACTCTTCTGTCTTTATCTGTGGGAACGCTAAAGAAGTCTGTTGGTTATTTTATTAGCAGGTGAAAGTTGAGGTGTATCTTTGGAAAAATTAAAAATACTTAGTAAAAATATAAAAATATTTTAAATATTTTTATCTAAATACAAATATATAATTATTATAAATATATTTTTGTAAAAAAAATAATATTTTATAAAAAATATTTATAAAAAAATATTTTTTATAAATATGTTTTTTTTAAAAGGCGACTATTTTATAAAAAATATTTTACATATTTGTTGAAACTGTCAGTATCATGACTGTATGTTATGAGACAGAATCTGTGGAAATTACTGAGCTCCTCTGCCTTCTCCCTGTTCTAACTAGAAATAACCAATCAGAACCAGGAGGCGGATCTTAGCGCTGTCAATCACAGTTTTATGTGACGGTAGCAGATTCTGTTGCTAAAACTAGTTAGCATAGCCATCGAAGACGGCAGGTAAACATTTATTCTGTTTATTTGCATTTAGCAGCGAGCACATGTGTTTGATTGGCAGCGTTAAGATCCTCCTCCTGGCTCTGATTGGTTGTTTTTGACCAGAAGTGGTGCATTTCTTCAGACTGCATTATAATAGGTAATTTTCAATGATTATCTGCCTCATATTGTACTGGCTGGTTTAACAAATATGTAAAAAAACATACTGAGGCTTTAACAATTGGGAGATTTATTTTCTAGACACTAAAATAAGATAAACGTATCGCCAAAATAACAGCTGGGTGTGTTTTTTAAATCACTTGGGTAGTTTTTAGAAGCTGTAGAAACCCAAATGTAAATACAAAATGTGAATTTTGCATTATAAGTCCCCTTAGAAGTGTTAAACTGAAAGTGGTAAAGGTGTTTAAAAAACGTTTTTCTTAGGGAATCTTCATCTTGTTTTTATTTATATTAAATTCATTGTTATGGTGTCTCAACGTAAAGCCTAAAAAGACAACTCAAAAAGTTAAAAAAAACCCTTTAAAACCATTTAAAAATTTGATTAAAATTTTCAAAAAGCAGTGTAAATGTAACAAAGTGTGTTGGACTGAGTCCCATTGTGGCATAAAATACATTAGCACAAATGCCTCCAAATTTAATTAATTGAACATGAATTTCTTCGACTTCAACACTATTTCCAACAATGCTTCACAACCAACTCTTCCACACGTCTGGTGTGTCAGTGCAAACCCCTTTGAATGCCCTCTGATTCTCTGGCTAATTCAAAGTACAAAGCAGCCAGTCAGGGCTAAAATTAAGGTTCAAAGGGCAGCAACTGCAACAGCACACTTAGAAAAATCAAATATTGGCACAAGCAGCCATCCCTGTTTCAGAGAATTACACGTCACGGTGGGGAATTAAAAGTCAAAACGGAGATTCGCGGAGCTTTGATGCCTAGGACCTTGATATTGACCAAATATCAGACCAAATATTGATTGTATGGAATCGTGGTGGAAGTCGAAACTGGACAGAAATCCCCAAATCCACGCTGCGCAGTACAGGAGACACGGGCTTCTGTGATTTAAATATAATTTCCTTGAGTGAGATTAGCGCGTCCTTCAAGCCTCGTCAGCTCCTGCTGAAAAGAACCTGCCAAAAGGAAGGAAGTAAGGAGTTTAATTTGCAACTTTCTGCTCCTCTTTCATTTCCACATTGCTGGTTCACCCCGAAATCTTTCACACACTCACAGTCTCGATATGAGTAATAGCACTCGGGGTTTGGATTTATCACCAGACACCCCATGGGAGGAAGGGTAAAAATGCATACAACTTAAAGCAACTTTTGAATAATGTAGATTTACAATTCAAATGGCAGCACTCTCCTCTACATTAGCTCTACTCCAGGAAGTTGGTTTAAATGAGTGAAAGTAGCAGTGATTAATGTTCACCTGTGATGGGTTTATGTTGATGCACATTATTGCCACAAGCTTCTATGGATTTTATTGGAAATTCATGGGATATAAAAATATAAAGGGAAGAAGAAGAGCCAAAAAAAATGAAATAAGGTTTAAGTTTTTAGTCAAAAGTCTAAAAGGTTTTGCATAGATAGATACCTAGCTAGCTGTCTTAAGCTTATGGCTAGATAACTAGCTAGCTGTATAAATGATTCAAACAAGTTTATTTTACTTTAATCCTAGCAGCATGCGAGTCTGTGGGGGTGGGCAAGTCCTAAGCTTAGATGTTATTGGTCAGTTTACTTTTATTTGGCAGCTTGGTGGTTTTTGTGTAAACTAAAAATGAATGAGCTGATTTTGATCCCTACTTTTGATCCCTTCACAAAGAGTGGTTAATCGAATCCTACCTCACCTTTTTACAGTGTGTGCGGTTCAGACAGGGTCGTCGGTTTATGAGCGTTTTTTTTGTGGTTTTATGAGGAGAAGAGCTGATTGGTCACCCGACTGGCCGACCGTGACATCTGCCCCACTCTTTCTGAGCATCACACTATGCCTGCAGGTTAAGCAGTTAAACCTAGTCAAAATGTTTGACTTTCTTCTCTGAAAGTCTCAGAAACATCAGCTGAACCTGAGAATCTCCATCCTCCACCTCCCATGAATCACACGGGTAGGCTTTGGTATCCAGCCATTATTATTTAGTGTACTGTGTTAAAAAACACAAAAACTAACAGCCGAAGAGGTCACTGTTCTTGTGGGGCTTACGCATTTCATGCGTGTCTTTGTGTGGTTTAGGTTTGTGCTGGTTTTGTGCGACATGCAAATTATACGTGTTGGAGATGTGGTTCTGTTCTTGTGGGCCAGGTGCAGCGGTGACATTGCGCTGATGATATCCTGCCCGCAAGATTATTAAATTTAGTCAATTTAAGAGTGTGATTTTTGAAAAAGTATCTGATATTTTGCTACCCTACAACTTGCACAGCACCACTTGTTTACCTTATCATTATTTAGGTTCCTCTTGCGTTAGCAGCTGGAGAAAGAGGACCTCCCACATCAGTTTCTTTTCCTGTGTGCGGCTCCATGTGAATGCGAGAAAAATCTTTGTGAGCGAAATATATCAACAGAAATAAGCCTTAAGCCTCATTCTCATGAGACCCTCATTATGTGTGGAGCTTAGGTAATTAATGAACTGTGAACAACCTCTGCGCTTTGTGAATTGTACTATAAAATAAGAAAATTTCTCCATCAGTGACCTGAATACAGTTCTATATTTATCACGGAATGACTTGCTTTGATTCACCGTGTGGCTCACAGCTTGAATATTGTCTAAACTAAATAACCTTTAACAAAAAAATGACTTTTTTTGACTAACCTGACCATGTTTCCCTGTGAAAAAGAAGTAGAATAGGAAAACTGAGACAGTCAGACTAGACTTGTTTGTTTTCTCATTTTTACCCGAGGTATAACCTTGTCAGTCAAAAGAAAGGTCATGAGAATTCAATAAAACAATACACAAGTCTCAAAGCCTTTGTATTTTTACAGCTAATGACCTGTTTCCATTATTTTTCCATCATGTAGCTGCTAGTAAAGGCAAGAATGTGTCAGATAATACAATGAAAAATGCACTGAAAACATTTTTTCACAGCTGCAGATGTCTGAATGTGATGGATGAAATGTATTGCATATTTGTAGAATGGAAAGAAAATTAGGGTTAGGATAATAAAAATAAAGGTTTGTCCTATATGCCAGACTCCACTCTAATACCCAGAAATAAAATCCAGAGGAGCCAATTGAAGAGAAAATCATAGTAGCATTATATGATTATTTTCAAAGCTTAGAAAATTTCAAATCAATGCTTCATGGCAAAATGGAAAGAGTGGCAAACTACAAACCTTCCTAAGCAACTTTAGAGGAGCTGCAGAAATCTACAGCTCAGTCTGTTGGCAGAACAGACTTAGAAAGTTATTGAAGGTTTGCAAGACGTAAAAATGCTAAACATAAAAAATAAATTAACAGGGAATAAGAAAATGTGAATATATCAGAAGTATTCATGGCAGTTTATCAATAATCTCACCACTATGTGATTTGCTAATAAAATGCAGGACACTGAGGTCAAATAAAACAAAAAAATAATTTTGATCTACAATGTAGACAATCCAGGTTTGCACATACTGAAACAGGTGCAAACTTGATAGCACATGCAAACCTGATCTACCAACAACATGAACAGGACTGCATCAGTAACCTGAGGCCAATAAACGCAGCATGTCTCTCTTAATGAATGGGCAAAACATTATGCTGATCATCAGAAAGTGCAAAATACTGGGAGGAGGATGTGCAAATGTCACAAGTTACCAACAGCAATGCAATCTACGAAACCTGGACCAGATTGCCGGTGCTGTTTTTGCATCTACATTTAGCGAGTTTGAAAAGCAGGCGCAAACTGGGACGCAAAGGTGAGCAATAAGCAAAGACACAATGACATCAGTCATAGAATGTCAAATATTTGGAACATTTAAAGAATTTAAGGTAAAAATAATAGTAAGATATAGATTCAGCCATTATTGCAGAATAACCTCATAACTAATAGCTTAGTCAAATTTCAAATTAATTAGAAATTTATCCCATGACTTGAATATTCAGACGCTCTCCACTGAATCTGACTGATCTCAAGCTTTCTAAGTTTTACACTTTCAGCTAAAGTTGCTGCCAAGGTTTTCTTATGTATTCATGGAGGGGATTCTGAGCGTAAATTAGATATTTTATGGGGGGGAGGAAATCATTACCCTTTTCTTTATACAGTTATGACCCACTTTGTGCTAGTCACATAAAATCAAAATAAGTACATTAAAGTATGTGGCTGTAAAGTGACAAAATTAAAAAGTCCAAGGTGTATAAATACAGCTGGAAGGAGCAGTGACTTAGTTGTTCGTTGTGTATTGACACTCATAAACTTTCTTTTCCCCATGTCTCTACAAGCTGTGCGCCGTTAACTCTATTTTCGCGTAGCATGACTGAAGCAGAAATGGAGCTTAAATGACAGTTTTTTAAATGTCAGTGCTGTCTGGACAAAATAAGCTTTTTAGAAAGGAAGAGTGAGGGGCATTTTTCTTTTTAACGTACAAAAAGCTTTTCCGGATTAAAAGCCACAAGCCTGTTCCTGTTTTCATCCACAATATGTGACACTGAGCCATACACTAAACACTTTCCACACCACCGCAGGCCGTCTGTGGGGGCATTTGGGAGCAAGAGTGGAAAACAGAACAACTTCACTCACTTTTCTCCTTTTTTCAGTCACTGACTTACATTTCCTAAGTCACTGAAAAAATAAACTTGCACTAAAATATGCAAATGTTTTCGCATTTGGTGTCTCTACAAACAAATGGGTTTTGCATCCCGGATATTTCTGCTTAGCACTACTTGATCCTTATTGTGGCCTTTTGTACATATCCTGGGATCTCCTGTGAAGCAGTTAAAGCTTTTATTTCTTCTGCTGTTTTGATTCCTTGACTTTTATTTGCTTTGCACCTTTTGTTTCATATGAATGGATAGAAAAAATGGATAGAAATCCAGCCACCTCAGTAAGATGTGAATGGTGCATCAGGCACATTTTGTGTTTTATGTTGAAATTCCTTTTTATCCGTAAGATTATTCTCAGCTAAAATGCTCCATTAACAGTTTGAGCTACAAAGAGACGGATGTTACTCTGTTTTATTATCTGGCAGCCAACTAAGGGTGTTTTCACACCTGAAAGTTCAGTAGACACGGTTTGATTTAGGACCAAAATTGCAACATTCGTTACATTTTCAGCTGGATGATTGACTTTCACACTGCACCTCCTCAGATTTTTCAAACCCCTTGAAAAATCTGTTCCTCTCCTCGCCTGTGGGGGCACTGCATTAAAAACCACTGAAGGAAACAACATGAAAACATCCAAAGAAGACACAGAGCAATTTCCTTCTTCACAAAATGTAAACAAAAATGGAGTAGCGACAGATTTTACTGGTTCATTTTTCTCTGTGAAAAATCCCGAGCCATTTCTCTAGACTGGACTAGGGTGTTTGTTTTGGTTGTATTTACCCAGAATGCCCTGGGCTGTAGTCCACTTCCTGCTTTTGGAGAGGCCTCTAGTCCGCTTGGTGTTTACATATACATCTGAACTGCATCAGAGTTCACTTCAACTGAACCAGAGTTTGCTTTTTCGTTCCGCATCAGAGTTTGATAACATATCCACACATCCCCCCCAAAAGTTGACTGTCTTAACGAACTGGAGTTCAATTAAAGCAGAGTAAACAGGACTGGTGTGAATGTTTCCGTATATGGAGGTTTTCATGCTTTCTAATGATCAGTTGATCACTATTAACAGAGCTGCTACCGTCCCTCTTAAATCCTGTGGAAGCAGTAATGATTTATTTCATCTATTACCGATTTTTAAAAATGGTAATAGATGACCGTGTCAGCAGGCTGGAGAAATTGTGTTATATGATGCAAGAAGATCCGCTTTGTGACAGAAAGAGCTGGTAAAAATTAAGCTGTCTTTGAATACATTTAAGAAATGTTAGCACTTTAATGCCTCCATTACGAGCCCTTGATAATACAGCAGTTTTCACAGTTTCTCCAGTGATAAAACATTAAAACCAGCTGTCGATCTAGGTGGAAAAGAATAATACAGAACTGCCAACAGGGCAGTTAAAGAGGAATAACTTATGGCTGGCCCACAACATTTATTGCAGTTTATGAAACATCTTTCCCCAAAAGGCTTGAATGTGTATCCTGCACTTCCTGTGAACCGACGCTGTAAAGAGCGAAAGCACAAAACAGATAAATAAGTAAACACACACTCAGCTTGATATTCTCTGTACACACCCACCTCCTTTCATATTGTTGAGGCCGGTTTCAAACAAGGTGAGAAGATATACCCTTCCAGACTTCAGAGGTGCATTTGATATCTCAAGCTGGACATTTGCGCATAAATAATAGATTCTATGATTTTTATTATTTAAAAATGAATGGGAGTCCCTTCTGCCTTCTCTTTTCCTTTGAGGACAGTTTGCTATTCATCAGCTTTAAGAGCAAGCAGGCCCACACACCAAGACGGCAACAGACTGAAGGCACAAACTGAGCGCTCACTGCGCTTTAGGAGATATTCTGGATTTATTATCCAGCTCTGTTAATGGCAGAAGTGAAAATAAAATCCCCATTTCTACTCCACACACTTCCACACCCCTGTTTTCTCCCGTCAATCAATGCCTCTTTTTCAGCTTGGTAATTGTTCTTTATTATTTACCGTCTTTATCCTGCATATAAAACTCCGAGCAGTCAAAAAGTCATCTTTTTCTTTCCTTTGGAGTCTGACTCAAATGTTTGAATATCATCCATCTTTAGTGTTTATGCACAAAAATGAGTTTAACTAATTCAGTTTGAATGAAATGAAGGCCATTAAGTTGGAGAGACTTACTTTGCTTCAATTATGGAGTATAAAAGGTCTTTAGGAGGGGTTATGAAGTGAGCAAGAGAATATTTTCATTGCATTCCCAGTTTTCTATCATGACATTATGAAAAAAGAAAAATATAGGACTCACAAGTCAAGTCTGTAAATCAAGACTTTTCCTTTTCCTTTTCCTTGTTGCTTTCATAAAAATCTTACTGGCTTTTGTATGGGGGAAATCTTCTGCCATATTTCGAGTCTGAAAGCAGGATTTCATGTCTTTTGTTCTCAAAACTTGAAATTTTGTACTCAAAACTTCTGCTCTCTTTCAAATATTCAGTGTTTTCTCAAACCTTTCTGCTCACGCTCAAAACTTGTCTTTGCTTGGATCAAATTTCCGCTTGCAGACCTCTCTGCTCGCTTGTGAACCTATTTCTAATCGCACTTGGAACAGAAAAGCACCATCGCCTTCAACCTCTCAGCCAATAGAATGAAAGTGTTGTACTGGGTGCGTTTGTTTTCTTCTACTGGATGTGCCTGTGTGGCTACTATCAATTGTAGCAAATGTCAGAATATAGTTTAATACAGTGGTTCTTAACCTAAATTTTTTTGAGGTACCAAACTTGCATATGCCCTTTCACTGAACCCTTCTTCTTCAACCCCCCACTCCCACACACACACAAAATACTTTGCGGTATTCTGATTTAGTAATGTATTTATATTAGTTGTGTTACCACCCCACGCCACTAGAGGCAGTACAAACCCAAAAAGATGCAACTAAGGAGCAGATTTAGATGATAGAATTTAGTCAAAACTGTGAGTTCTTAACTTGAACCCAAGTTAAAAACCACTGGTTTAAAAGTTTGCATATTAGTGAGATTTATGGATTTTTATACTTTATAGATATAAAACAGCTAATCTCTTATGCATCATCGAAAAAAAATGATTGCAGAGCTCTAGCTTGTGAGGTTATGTTGACGCATAAACAGAATGCAGTTGGGCAACTTCCTATAATCATAGCAAAAATGCTTCTTTTTTTGCTGATTTTTTTTCCAAAGTGAAAGATTACTTCACTAACTGTGGAATTAATTACGGGGTCACAAAAATAACAGGTTGCAAATAGTCCAGAAAAATTGTCTCTACAGTTGCCAAATCAATGATAAATTTATTGTATACAATACATATTGTAATAGTTCATCTTCCCACAGCTTCTGCTCTCTATATGGAGCCCACCTATTTCTCAGTGTCTTTAAATATGTGCCATTAGCAGAGTCCCTAACTGAGCTTTGAACACTGTTGTGCAATTACATTCTCCCCTTCCTAACAGAGAGCGTAAGGTTGAACAGCTTGAAGCCAAAGACTTCCAACCCGACCATTTGCCTGTGCCAGTTGGAAGGAATCACTTTAATAATGCAGCCGCACTCAGCATCTCTATAATTGAACTTCAATAATGACGAGAACTCTTATCACGCTGGCTGGACTTGCTCCTGACAGGTCACAGTAAAGTACACGGTGACAGCCATTGTTAAAACTTCACTCAAATATTGTGCAAAAAGCTCTGCAGTGGCAGCTTGTTTTCTGTGTTTTGTGATACATTACAAGCACTTTGGAAGCTCCTCCAAAGTGCTATAAGACTGGAAAGAAAGAAAAGGTAAAGTCCATAACAGCATTATTTTTGTCATACATGCGTCTTGCCAGAAGCCAGCAGCGACTTTGTGATATTTCCCCACATCAAACACCTTAAACATTGATCTGTTTTAGTAAGAAAGTAAGGAAATGTCACACTCTATGTCCTCTAAGAGTTGAAATATCCAATGTGTTTATTTTTTACTGTGAGGAAAATTTGTGCATAAGAAGTACTGTAAGCTGCCTACAGCTAAACCATATCAAATCATGTTCCACCTTTAACTTCAGAACAGTTTCAGGAAACAACTATACACAGTAGGAAAGATTACAGAATTACCAGTTTTCAGGATACAGTAGTATTACTATTCCAGGTTTCTCAATCTTTGTTGGCCCATTTTTAAAATGCAAATATAAAGGTGCACTATTATCTGCTGCCATTATTTCTACAATGGTCAGATTTAAGAGACCAAGGAAGAGAATGGACAGTGGACAAGCAAATGAGTGAATGGACAGATTAGGGGTAAACAAGTAGAAGGATAAGTGGACATACGACTGGCAGTGGACAGACAGACGGACACACCAATAGTTTTATGGATGCACAAGCCAGTCGTTGGATGAATGGAGGGTAAGCAGATGGATGGACAAGCCTATGGCTGGATGGGTGGAGAACCCAATAAACAAACAGACCTCGGGTTGGCATAATAACCAAATCAGGGATTCGATGGACAGACAAACCGATGGTCAGATGGACAGTCAAGCCATTATTCTAATGGTTGGGCGGACAGACCAAAGGTCAACGCTGGGACCAACAAACCAAAGGTGAACACTGGGACCAACAAACCAAAGATCAACACTGGGACCAGCAGATCAAAGGTCAACACTGGGACCAACAGACCAAAGGTCAACGCTGGGACCAGCAGACCAAAGGTCAACACTGGGACCAGCAGACCAAAGGTCAACGTTGGGACCAACAAAACAAAGGTCAACGCTGGGACCAACAAACCAAAGGTCAACACTGGGACCAGCAGACCAAAGGTCAACGCTGGGACCAACAAAACAAAGGTCAACACTGGGACCAACAGACCAAAGGTCAACACTGGGACCAACAAAACAAAGGTCAACACTGGGACCAGCAGACCAAAGGTCAACACTGGGACCAGCAGACCAAAGGTCAACGCTGGGACCAAC
>CAEGAF010095993.1:0-30982 GCA_903067075.1 Micropoecilia bifurca | reverse complement strand
TCTAAATCTGCTCCTTAGTCGCATCTTTTCGGGGTTGGTACTGCCTCTAGTGGTGTGGAGGTGGTAACACAACTAATGTAATTACATTACTAAATCAGAATTCCTGCAAAGTCTTTATTATTTATATTAATTTTTCATTCTCTTAAGAATGTAGAGCTAATTAAATGATATAAACATGTCTCTTTTTTACGGGAGACATGTTAAAGTGGTTCCAGTTTCTCTCGATGGCCAACCTGTTGACACTGTGGCAAATTTTAAATACCTTGGCTCGTTCCTGGACAGTTCAGCTCAACTTTGCTGAAAACACTGACTATATTTTGAAGAACTGTTCTCAGAGACTCTACCTTTTAAGAAGACTTAGTGATCTTCTTAAAGTGACCCAACTAGACTCTAGACCCCTATGTCTTGAATTTGTGATAAAAAAAAATATATATTTTATTTGTCACTACAGAAGGGTTCAGTGAATGCGCATATGAAACTAGTGGGTTCGGTATCTTAAAAAAGGTTAAGAACCACTGATTTAGACTAAATATTAAGTTAGCTTAAATATTATGTTTTCAATCAAATCAGTGCAGTTTTTATCTGTTTACTGCCAAATTATATCAATCAGTCCCTCCAGTTTCTTAAGAATTAGGGTGGAAATTTATGAGAAATCAATAAATCCCCATAATTTTTTGATACTTGACGGTTTATTGGAGATTTTTCTCAAACATCGTCAAAAACAGTCTTACTTTTATTGACAGCTGCTTCATTGATGTCAGATTATTGTCCATGATCTATACAGCTAGTAATATAAAGTTGCATTTATCGTAATAAAAAAGGGCAAATATTTCCAAATTACAAAATCACTGAAAAGATGTTCAATAGTACTATTTAATTTTCAGAATTAATTGATATTTTAACGGTTTGTGAACAGATTTGATCAATATATTCTGGCAGAACCGGCCCTTTAGGAGCATTCATGGTCTTGATTTGGCCCAAATCAAACATGAGTTTGACTCCCCTCCTGTAAAGGGACCAACGTTTCTGTGCAGGATGTTTTTAATTCAGACACATCGGAGGGTTTCAGAGCATGAGTGGCCTTTTTAAGGTCATGCCACAACATTTCAATTGAATTTCACTGACCTGTCTGACCTGCATTCTTCATCTTTCTTTCCGATTTGATTTATGTGCTGTTATTTCAACTTTTAACTTTGTTTTCTTTCTCTTTCGAATCAGATGTGACGCCTTCCTAGAAGAAGCAACTCAACTTTCTTCTTCTCCTGCCGTAAACTTCCCACTTTTCTCTCACAATGAATCAATGCTTCAGTTTTTTTAGGGCGTGTGTGTGTGTCTGCTTTTTCTCCCCTGTTTTAAACAGATGAGGTTTCTACTTTTGCATCTACCTGCTTTTTAAAACTGTAAAACTAAACTTTAAAATGTTCTGACTGATGATGTGAGGTGTGTTTTTTGAGGAGCTGTCCTTGGTCCTGATGCTTCCTGTTAAACTTCCTGGCGCTGCTGCGTCTGTGTTCAGACAAGTAGATTCATTAGTCGCACAAACGCTATAATGACAAAGTTTGATTAGCACTTCTCAAGTGGAATAACCCCTTAAAAAAAGAGACATAATCAAAAAACATTTAAATTAAATCAGACATATTATGGTTACTTCTTTCATGAGCTCTGAAAAGAAAATCTGACAAAATATTTATATCATTCTACTTTAGAAAGTTCTAGTTTAACTACTTTCTTTTGCTATAGACAGCAGGATCATAAGAATTCAATCCATAAGCTATTACTGCAGGAAACTTAATGTAGCCTGTTTGTTTCTGTTTTCTATGAAAAGTACAGCTTACTTTAAATTTGTTTTATTGTTAAAAAAACGAGTTCAAACTGATATTGACTGATTTTAGCAGACATCAGCAGTTATGAAAAGCTACAGCAAGAAACCTTTTAGGATTGTTTGTCTTTGGGGATTTCTGAAACAAAATAAAAGCATTGAAACTGCAAAAGAAACTCAGGGAGGTGGTGGAGAAGAGTTTAGTACCGAAGAGGATTAGGATTTTAATCTCCGAATTATGACTTTTGATGTCAGAGAATGAAAACGTTAGATTCAAAGGAAAAGGTCAGAATTCTGAATTAACCCTCCACCCCTGAATTCTGAAATTAACGACAATATTCTGATTTTAAAAATGTCAGAATTCTGAAAAAAGTTCAGAATTCTGAAATTACAGTTATAATTCTAAGAAAAGAAATCTGAATGATGAGAAAAAGGTCAGAATTCTGAGATTAAAGCCAGAATGTTTTTACTGAGTGTCCCTAAACTTCTTCCATAGAGTCGGCTTCTCTAAAACTGAGGCGAATGTTTTCCACTGGGCTGGGAAACAGCAGCTTCGCTGCTTGGCTCACACAGCAACTGGTCGATCTCCATCTCAAGCACAGATCTTTAACTTGGTGCTTTGTTCAAAGTGAGGATGGGGTGAAACATGGATTTATGGAACAGGTCCTCGTCTGCAGGGATGCAGATGCGACTCAGGTGAGCAAAGCCAAAGTGTGAAGTTCTTAGTCTGGAGGTCTATTTATGTTTTGTTTATAACTTATTGAGCAGGACTGGAAAGACATTTGTGTTTGTGTTGTAAATAAATGTATGTAAAATCTACTTTGTTTTAGTTTTACATCAGGTTATAATGTTGTTCCCTTATCAAAAATAGACTTGCCTTCATTCTTCCATGCATGTTTGAGAAATCCTTTAATCTCCATGGCAACCATCCACCTGTGCAAAACGCTTGGGTGAACCAAGCCCCGCCTTCCAGACGCATCTCCTCCTCAGGGCTGCAGTTTCCAGGTTTCTGAGCCTCACAGAGCCATTCAGCTCCTTCAGACTAGCCAGCAGCAATTAGCAAACACCTGGTGGAATAACACCGCATCGTCTAAGCTCATTATGTGAGCTATTTCTCAATACAACGCTGGTAAAATCGTTGCTAAATGGCTAATGGGGGAGCCATGTTGTTAAGACTTTCTGTCTCAGAAAGACCAGGAGATTTTAAAGAGACAGACGCCTAATTTAAAGCTGCTAGATTACAAAGTTAAATCTCTTCTATTTCATGTTTGATGTAGCATTTTTATAACAACTTAAGTTAACATAGTTGCTTGATTATCCTATAATATGGAAAACACATAATACCGCCGAAAGGTGTGTGAAGGTGCAACCCCACATGTTTTGTACCAATTATTACACTTTCATTCTTCCACAGCCAATCAGTGAACATTGACTTCACCCTTGTTAAAATGTCAAGCCTTCTCCATTCAGGCACCATTTCCTGTGGCCATGTTTCTTCCTGTTCATTTCTCCTTAAAAGCCGCTCACTTCAAAAGTTTTTGTCTCTGTATTCTGGAGCCAATATTGTGACTGTTGACAATAGCTGCGTTGTCTGCTTGGCTGAGAGCTATGATTAGTCAACTCATTATATTGTCATGCTCTGGTGCGCTCTTTGCTCCCAATCTGTTCACGCACACAAAGACGTGCGACTTCAAAAGCCTTATTGGCTGACGCTCCTCGCCGTGTCCTAGGCGTGAAACAAAAAAACGATCGAAAAGGCAAAAGTGAACAACATCTGAGAGTCTGTGTTTTTCCCATCAGAGGAAATTCTGCACAAACACAAAAGCCTTTTTTTGATTATGTTTGTTGAATATCTCGAAACGTGTCTTCTGGCATATAGGAAGAAGAAAACAGGCAAAAAAAATAACCAAATTCAGAAAAAAAAACCCTAGTTTTGGGCAGCTCGTCGTCTCCAGGGCTATTATGTTTGGTAATTGCTGTCTGTAACGAGGCCTTCACTCTCCATTACACACCGTGGATCATTTGACGTCTCTTCAAAACTCTCTGAGTTGCTGTTGTTCCCACCCACCTCCACTCCCACTCCCTTCTTTCCAGCTCTCACCCTCGCTTTGTTTCCAGCTGTGAGAAACTCATCACATGTTTTCATGAAGCTTTTTTTAAATGTAATTTCTAGTTACTAATTAGCATTTTTTTCCCCCCTCTTTTGTTTGTAGCCTCTTTTCACTAAGCACTTCTCACCAGATGAGCAGAGGGCACAGCTGCAAATGTTTAACCTTGGTTGCACATCCAGTGTTTATGCTCTGAGTTGTATTAATTGTAGCCACAAACCAACATGGCTTCCAACGGTAGCAGGGTTTAATTTGTGTGTTGCACCGACTTGATTGTGATAAAATTTTTTAAAAAGATATGTAATTATCAAATAAAAATGAAAAACAATCGTCTGATTGCGTTTGGATCTCATCGGTGGCCGGACTTCACTTCCTGGTGCTGAGGTCAGGAAGAGGCATCGGCGCGAACGGAGAGAAAAATCTAAATGTTTGGAATCATGTCATCTGAGCTGGAGAACACAGCTTGTTCTTGTGATTTATCACCAAAGTGTCGCCGCATTTGCCGATAGGAAAACAGTTTCGGTGGCGTCATGGTGATATACAGAGATGGATGAGGAGAAAAATTGAATAACATTTCTCCCCGTACTCACCAGTCCGCTCTTATTTGTGACTGGGAAAACAACAGCGGGTTTCGTCTGACTGCTTCTGGATGCATTGGGTTTTATTTGTAGATAATTTATTTTCATTGTTGTATTCTGGTCTGCTTCTCTTTCAGAATTGCTTTATTCCTCCGTCGCTGTATGTTTGCAGCTGTTGCGCTTTTAGAGCAGAGGTAATATCTGCGCCGATTTCTCCCGGCCCTCTTTGTGGTTGCAAGAGCAAAGCATCGCTTCCTCTCTCTCTCTTCCTCTCTCTCAAAGAAATGTGGTTCCTCTGATGTCCAGAGTGACTCTTCTTATTTCCTCTGTTTCATCGCAAAACCCAAAGGTCTGGCAGGTTCGGTGTCATGTATGCGTGTGTAACTGTGTGTGTGATTGCTGGATCTATACTCTGCAAACAAAAAGATCTATATTTAAGGTCACAGCAATCTCCAGGCAAATTGAGAAAAGATACAGCCAAAATACTGAACCCTGTTGAAGCTTTTCACATATGTTATAAACTATGTTAATCCAGACCTGCACCATTTATTCTCAAAATAGTTCAAATTATGACATAAATATTCAATAGATATTTTAATAATTTATAAAATAGCAAATAAAGTCTGAGGCTGTAACCTAACAAAATGAAAAAGTTATAACAAGTTTCAAAAGGCTTTCTAGTACAGCTATGTTTAAATGTGAATTCAACCACAAAACTAAAACTCATAACAATACATTACATTTACAAGAAAAGTTAATTCTCATTATAAGTCTTTATTACAATCCTAATATTAAGATTGCTTGGTTTTAGATTTCCCTTTCAAACAGAAAAATAGAATGTTTTCAAACAGCAATGAAATTAAGTTGCTCAAGTTCTCATAAAGGCTAATTGAGTCTGAAAGCAATTTATTCTCTGAATCCCTCAACATTAAATGCACAGTTTTACATTTTAAAGCTAGATAGATAGATAGATAGATAGATAGATAGATAGATAGATAGATAGATAGATAGATAGATAGATAGATAGATAGATCCTCAGGAAGCATTTTCTGTCTGTCTGTCTAAATCGGACTACCAATCCGTCAAAGTGCCAGAACTCAATTTAGAACCCTACTTTCCTATATTTGTATTCTGAAGAATAAAAATAATGTCTTTGTTGAAAGCAATTTTCTCTATAATATGTCCCCTGAGGCCATCCCACCTTTGTAAAGTCTCATTAAGTCACAGTGTTTTTCCAGTTCCGCCTGCACAGAAAGCCCTGCTATAGACGAAACACAGAACAGGTGGCTGTTTTACAAAAACGTATGACTACACTCCTATAATAATATTCTTAAAGATCCCTGAAAATGCTCATTTGGACTGTTCTGGTTTTGTGTTTCTGCAAGAGATGACGTTTACAGAATTCAGCAGATGATTTCACTTTTTCTATTTTTGTTTTGCTACTCATTGCTTGTAATAGTGATTTTGTCAGTGTTTTATTTACTTATTTACTCAACATATCAAAACAAAATAAAGCAACTTCCAATAAAACAGTCAACCTATTCAGCCAACAAAACGCTTTCCTACAAATGATGTTTGTATTAAATCAGGAACTTTCAGCTAATAAATCCTCTGCATGGATTGTTTGATCTACTAGACGCCGACGCGTTATCTCTTCACAGACAAAAGTGTCAGCATTTCTATGGAAATGTGGCATTTGCTTTGTTTCCCACCATCTAATGAGCCAGTTAACATTCAGTTGTTCACCCTAATTGACTCCTGCACTAACCGGATGGAGGCACAGAACTCCAAATAATTACACTCTTTATGAGCCAGAGTCTAATGAATTTAAGAGGCAGATTTACCAGCCGATTGATTCTGGGTAGAAATGATTGAATTAAAAGATGGCCGCCCTGAACTTAAGGATGGATCTGTTAACTTGTTGCAGAGTAATATGGTTTGAGATTTTCAAGGAAAATGGAATTCACAAACCAACCAACCAACCATGTTTTTTTAATTTCTAAATAAGATTCAGAGCTACGCTACATTATACAAAAAAAGGAATGTGAAATTATATAGAAAGAATTAAGGTAATTAAAGTGGATCTTTTAAAGTACAGTATTTTCCACACTATAAGCCGCACCGCATTATAAGACGCACCTTCAACAAATGGCCTGTTTTAAGACGTTTTTTCACGTATAAGGCGCACCTCATTATAAGGCGCATAGAATAGACACTTCAGTTTGGGTTGCAAATTTGTTCCGTACTCTATTATTACACATCCACATTTGTACAGAAATGGTCCCAGAGTACTTTATATAGTAGGCTGCCCCAGTAGTTGTTTCACTCAAGGTATTGGTGTTGCGATTATTGTGCTCAACTACCTTCTGGGTAACACAGACCAACCGACACGCTGCCGCCACAACCTCTGTCTCTCTTCCTCTGCCCGTTCACCCCTGGCTTTAAATGTATTATCAAACTTTTTGAGCAAACCATCCTTCTGACAACTATCCCAGCATGCAAACACTGCACGCTTCTTCTACGGGGGAAAATGAAGTCGGCGGCTGCTTGCTGTAGTTGCTAGACCTGTTATGTCTCAATATTGGTCCATATATAAGGCGCACCAGATTATGAGACGCACTGTCGGCTTTTGAGGAAATTTAAGGGTTTCAGGTGCGGGAAATACGGTACTATATTTTACTGTGGTTTAGTTATACAAACATGTCTTGGGAGCCAATGGGGTTGGTGAAAAGTTGAAGGGAAGATTTAAAAAAAAAAGCAAAAAGTTAAAAAAACTGAATCCAATAAAAATTTTAAATCAAAAGTTTTAATTTACGTTAAAAAAAATCTGTTTTTCAATCATGATTTTAAAACATAAATTAAATTAACTTACTGAAATGCCTTTAGTAAATTAAACTGGATCCGGTTTTTGTAAACCACACTGGAGCTCCCCCTGGTGGATATTTTGTTACATTGTTCGGTACTGCTGAAAAAAGAGAAGAAAATAGAAAATAGAAATCCAAGATGGCGGATTGTAATCCCGCGAGTTCCTAAATTAAACTGATATCACCTTCACACCTTGTTGTTTTGGATTAGATTTGTTCGTAAGTATTGGTTAATGATAAAAATCATACTTGTCAGTTTGTTTTGTGTAACACTGGTGTGATAAATTGTACACTTAAGTAATTTATGATTTTTTTTGCAACTTTAGCTAATACTTTTCCATGTGTATTTCAGTTTTACGGTGGTCAGCGGCCATTCTTCAATAAACAAGCAAAAAGAAAAGGTGAGTTTGGTTAATGGAGCGTCGTTATCTGGCTGTTTATCAGGTGAAAATTGAAAACAGCTCTTCTTTCTGATTAGCGGCCAGTCAAATGTATCAAGCTGCTATGCTAGCATAGCTAGCGCAGCATGGAAATGCTTCAAGTACTGTGAAGATGAAATACAATTTCATGTGATTAAATTTGTAATCAAAAGACAGAATTCAGGTAATGTGGCTTCAATATCCGATGAGTTTTTTTGCAGTTTTAACTACAAAACTCACGGCTAACTGAAATCAGAAGATATGAGGCAACATTTATGCTAATTGAACGTAATAATTATTGACTAGTGAATAAAAGCAAGGAAAAAACATCCCAAAAGTTGATATTTCTTTGTATATTTTGTGTCTCTTGGTTTGGGAAAAGGATCCCCTCCCAGAAGCTAATGCTGTTTAGGGGGTCATTGCTTTGAAAAGTTTGGAAACCTCTGTCTTAGTTTAAACTTTAGCCTTTTCCCCTCCTGATACATATCAGCTGTTAGGGAAATCCCAGCACCATCCAAACCCTGAAAACTTCTTTCTTCAGCTTGACAGGTTTTTTTGACAGCTTTATAATAATAATAAAACTTTATTTCACTAGATGTCGTCACATGCTGACAGCAGCTCTGTAGCGGTTTGTTTTATAGACAAGATGTGACAAAAGTTCCTTGAAATGTCTGGTTTTTAATACCTTTTGTTGTTTTTCTTTGGGGTTTGTGCAATATTTCATCTTGGTCTCATAGTTATTAATTGTTTTAAAGGCAGGAAATAAAATCCTGCTCCTCCCTGGGAACAATTGCACTCTAAAATATTGACTTTCTCCGAATGAATCGTACCTACTATAATGAAATATATCAGGATATATCCTACTGTAAGCTAATTTCTGTTGTATTGTTGTAGCAAACACTCCAAAACTGTATCATTTATAAACAACTGTTAATGTATCCTCCTCTTGCTAAGCTGTAATCCAAAATACAGCAATGAAGTGTCAAAATAGCTACTTGATAATACGTGGACTGTGAAATGGGAAGCAGCCTGACGTTGCTGACGCCTTTACTTCAGTGTTTTTTGCTTTTTTTGTGTGTGTGAATCAGTAGCTGTACTGGCTTTCCTGTGCTGCAGTAGCTGGTCCACCTGTAATTAATGCATGTCAGTCACACTTCTGAGGTGAAGAATGAAGAAACGTTAAAATGTTGCTTCAATGAACCCTCCATGTTTGTCAGCCAAAAAAAAGGCGGGGGGATAAGAAGTCCAAACTGCTCTGCTTTCCATGAGATAAAAGAAAATATCTGTGAGCTGCTTGAAGAGATCCAAGTTCAGTTCATGTTTGGCTCCGGTTGTTTTGGACTGAGATTAGGTAAAAGCTAATGTTGAATATTGAGCAAAACGTCTGTCTAACGTAGATAACGTCTCCTGACTGATTCTTCCTGCTGATGGTGAGTTAGTTTTTAAGTTAGTGATTTCTACTTCTATTGGAAAAATACTGTTTGTCTAAAACACCCATTAAAGTACTAAAAATCTGTATAACCCTTTAAAGGATAATTTTAATTTATCTTCATATTAGCAGATTTCCTTATGAGCAAAATAAAAAGTAATATTTTGACTTGTTTAAAACTATTGAAGGTAAACTATATTGTCACTACTCCAGTTAAAAAAACTTGCCAAGTTGTCATCTTTTAAATATTGACTTTATTAACAAAGTCTTAATCATATCGCCTTTCTAAAGTATTCATGCCTCTTCAAATTAAACATTATAGTGTTTTATTTGCATTTTATGCGAAAGTCTCAAAGTAGTGTGTATATTTAAGGTGGAAACAAAAGGATGCATGATTTCCACATTTTTCACTTTTCAATCTGAATGGTGCGGCGTGCATTTACTCTGATCATTTCTGGGTTCTGCATGTTGCTCGTACTAAAACCACTGCATTTTCTGTAATTAAGCTTTGATAAATATGTTTTAAAGTGTCATGGAACTTAAATGTTTAATTCTTTTTTAAAGAAAACAGCCATATCCCTCTCCTAATTGTCTCTTGTTACATCCACGCAATCGTGCATGAGAACAACAAATAGTCATGTAGTCTTAAAAGAGACTTGGAGAAAATGTTTCCATTTAGGAAACCTTAAGAAGAACTTTTTTTTCCATGAAATTTAATTTCTTGGTTAAAACCAAAACTCTTTTCTTGTTGACTTAAATTACATTTACTGGACAGAGAAACCAACCCACCTTAATGTGAAAATGGATGAGCAGGAAGAAAACATTCTCAACCCTGACATCAACCCTAAACATTCAGTCAGAAAACTTTTATTTTTTCTTCAGATTTATATTTACTTGATGCTTTTTGTTTTCTTGTATAAATGAAACAATAATAGAGTGAAGTATCTGATAAAAGTCAAAACATATGGACATATTGAAGGATGCTGTAAACTCTTGTATGAATTAATAACTTCTAATGTTTGAGTTTGGAATCCCATTTTGTTTCAGTAGTAACATTAAAACTTAACACCATTATGCTTTTCACAGGTCCTGCCTGCTAATTCATAGAAAAACAGTTTATTCACAGCTTTCAAAATACAGTCTGCTTTGACAAAAAACTCAATAAAACTACCATATGTGCATATAGAAACTAAACGTTGTAAGTAATTTGAATTTATCCTAGACTTTGATATGTTTACATGCTGTAAATAATGAGAAAAGACTGTAAAAGGAGAACCAGTCGGTACTGAATCCATAAAGAGAGAAACAGTCATACTTGGACAACAAAATAGATGTTAAAGATAATGTAGTGGCTACAGTGTTTTACAAAAAAATTATTCTTGGATAATTAGATGTTAATCTACACAACCACACATCTTTGAAAAGCAGAAGTAGAGCCTCCTGCACAGCCAATGAGAACGCAGCAAGCGGTTCTTAGAAGCAATAGAATCGCAAGTCAAAGTACGAGCAAATTTAAAGCGATTATAAATAAGAAAGTCGGGTAAATCTAATCCTTTGGATTTAAATTTTTGAAGCTATAATTGAAAATCTTTTTATAGGGAAATGTCCAATATCCAGCATCTAACCAGCTTCGTGTCGGTGAAGCTCAGATCAGAACTGGTCAGATTAAATTCACTCACAATATTTCTGCATATTTCACAAACATTCTTGAAGTGGCTTTTTGAAGCATCCCTGCACTCGCAGCGCTGCTGAGAGGATGAGATGTTGGATGAGCCTCTTTAAGCACATCGCAGTTTTCTGTAAAGCCTCAGCAAAACGTTGAACAGAGAGGTGCTGCGTATTCTGGACCTGTGTCAGCCGGGTTTAGATGTGCAGCAGATTACTGCCGCTCAGGTTTCTGCTTCCTGCTTTACAAAGTTGAAGGTTGTTGCAGTGCTAAACATTTCATTTCATTCGTTTAATGTTTCACCCTGTGAGGGAGAAACCTCATTTCCAGGCATTCTTTGTAATAATATACAGTATTACCATGGAAAGTTATTTTTTTCTAAGCTCAAGTCGTGTCTCAATTCTTTGAGGGGCAAGTCAAGTTAGAGTCTCAAATATTTGCACTCAATTTTATTTCTGTGATTTAAAGTTCTGCTTGAAAGCTCTGTGAAATATACAACTCATGTTGCTGCATTTTCAGAAAAGGGAAGATTTGTTTTTTTTTTCATTGCTACGTCTTGATTCATTCTGCTTTAAAGGGATGTCAGATGTCATTTTATGTGACTCTTCACAGCCATATGAGAGTATTTTTCTTCAGTTTGTGCAGAAACTGACATGGAGTCTTCCTTACAACTTTTCCTCTTTGTTTACTGCTGAGCATGGTGCCTGTTTTATTTTGTTTTGTTTAGAAATAAATGTAATAAAGTGTGTGAAATACTGTTGTTTTGCAATGCTTCACAGTAGGGTGTGCGGTCTAATCAGGAGGTAAATTAGTTTCATAATTATTCAACAAAAATAAAAAAGTAATTTCTATCAAAACAATTAATTGGGATCAGAAAGATTAGAATTTTAATTAAATGTTTTTGTAATGGAGTATTTAATTTTTTGTAGACAATTTTTTTTCTCAAAATTATTTTTCTTATAAACATTGAAATTTATTAGCACGTCATACGTCTTTGTTTTTTTTTATGCTTTCTCCTTATGGTTTTCAGTGCTGATGATATAAATATCCTAAAATAATAAATGAATAAAGTTAAATAATTTAGTTTAATTATTTAGAGCACTATGACCCGGGCGCCAAATTACATCAATGAGTCCCTCTAGTTTATTGCAAATTTTCAAAATTCACACAAGATTAACAAATCCCCACATTTTCTTTTATAATAGAGCAATTTTTCTTCAAAAATGTTGAGTTTAAGCGACTGCCGCCCCAGCACTACTTGATGGTGATTAAAAAAAAAATCACCTTATCAATAGTAAAAATTCCTGACAAGTATTTCTAAGGCTGCGTTCACACTGCAGCCTGAAGTGACCCAAATCCGATTTTTTTGCCAATTCCTATTTTTTTGCCTGGGCTCTTTACACTGCCAGTAAATGTGACCTGTATGTGATCTGCAGTGTAAAAGTGCAAACGACCTGAAAGTGTCCCGCATGCGCAGCAGAGGGCGCAATAGCGTCAGCGTTCTAATGTTCTGCCAACTGCCATGAAAAGAAGAAGAGCTCAGTGTTTGTGGAAGTAAACATGGAGGCTAACGGTGGAGCTTAGCTTACATATTTGAAGTTGTTGTCCGGCTGGAGCAACATATTAACAACTTTATCATCGCCATGGTTGTTTTTCTTCCCACTTGCGCGTATCAGGACGCAGAATAGTGAGATTTGTTGAGAATCAGTGACGTTCAGTTCGGATGAATGAGTCCTGGACGTTATGGTCACATTTGAATCGGATACGTATTGGATATGGGTCACATTCTAAAAGAATCTGACCTGAGCTGTTCACACTGACACAAAAAGATCGGAAACAAGTTGCATTATGTCAAAAAAATCGGAATTGGGTCACTTCAGGCTGCAGTGTGAACACATCCCATATTAGCAAATGGCCCTTTAAAAAAAAATTCATCTTTTTGATTTGGCCCAAAATGAAAATGAGTTTGACTCGGCTGATTTAGAGGCTTCAAAACATCTGAGACAAGACGAGAGCAAAACCTGAAAACTACTGCCAGGGCTGCTGTGTGACACTTTAGCTCAGGGGTGTCAACTTTTTTAATTTTAGATTCAGCAGACCTGAATCACTTGATGTGGTAATTAGCAGAGCCCTGACGGAAACTGACCCTGCAGGACTCACTTTGGACACCTCTGGTTTATTTCGTAGCAACAGTCTAGTCAAAGTCCAGGCTTAAATCCATCTGAGAGTCTGCACTTGAAAACTGAACTTTGCAGATTCCTTTCATCAAGCCTGACTTAACTTGATGACGTATTTTGCAACAAAAAAAGATGGGAAGTGGAAAGCTGGTGGAGATAAACTCTAATGCGATTTTCATTTAGTTTTATTTATTTTAAAGAGAAAACTGTGAATAATTTTTCTTCCACTTCATATCAGTGACTGAGAAAAAATCAAGTAGTTTTTAAATTTTGCCATGCAAAGCTTTTGAATTTGAAAATAAATGTTACTGCAGTACGAATAACGCAGAGTAAAACTGGAGTGTAACTGCAGCTTTAAAACAAGCTGGTCTATGTGTGGAAACTCTATTTAAAGATGAGCTATTTTTATATGTATAGATTTTTGCCCAGGTTGTCTGGCACCTTAAAGAGTTTATGCGAATAAAGTTGCTGATGCCATTTTTTTTTCTGCAAGTGAAGAAAATACCCTGAGGATGGCTGGATTTTACTGTACGAAGACAGAAAGCGAGATTTCACAGAAAACCACGAGCTACTAAACTAATTATCACTTCCTTCGTCTTTATTAAGACGCATTCCAACCTGCATTTTGTAACTTAAGGCCATTTCTTTGGTGCGCAGAAGATAAAAACGCATTAGATAATGTCCCTGTGAATGATGGTGGAGGCTGAAATCCAGCAGCAGGGAGCTGTGGGGGTTTACCGGCAGAGGCAGCAGGCCTTCGCTCCTCTCCTAATTACTCAGAGAACCTGTCTGAGCCTCCGTGTCAGCAGCGACCTCACGCTGATCCAGTTTGACCCCCGGCCCAAACAAGGTGGTCTCCAGAGTCGCTGCCAGTAAAGACGGGGTCAGAGAGTCCTGCCTTGATAGTCATCGGTTGCAAACCGTCACCAAGGGACGATACATAATCCTTATCATTTATCTTACAGACAGCTAATATAATCACAGCAGGGGAATCTTGTTTTTTTTATATCCTGGAGCTGCAATGTGGTTTTTCCTGCTGCTGTAAAGAAATGTTAAATATTTATTCAGCTGCTGCATGTTATGACATCAAGCACAATATGTTAGAAATTGTTTTAGATGCCAATTAATCTGCCAGTTTTAATTGCAATGTTCTAAAAAACAATGTGTTGCTTTGGAAGGCAAATGTTTGAAATTTGTATTTGTTAAATGGACAAAGCACTGTCAATGTTAAATCATTTTTACATCATTTTTAAAGACATTGAAATGGTAATAAATGACAGATTTTTGAATACTGTAGATTATAGATAACGTTGAAAACATAACAGAAGATGTCTGGACCTGGGTTTGATTCTAGTTTCATTGCTATTCTGTGTTCCTTAGTATCTTTCTTTGATTAGACCAACTTTGTTTTTCGTTAATTTAGTTGTATTATGTTTGTTATGTCTGGTTATTTGTTAGTGTTGGATCCATTTCCCTAGTTACCCAGTTTGTGTACTGTCAGTCGCCCCTTTGACATTTTCTCTCTCTCTGACCTCACACTTGCAGTCCGTTCCTTGTTCAGTAATCAGCCTCCCCAGTATATATGCAACTCATTCTCAGTCACTCCTGGTTGGTTTCTCCAGTTACTTCCCCATTTCACCCGGCTAGTTTTTGGTCCCCGTTTCCTGTTTTTTGCTAAGCTCTGGTTCCTTGTGTTCTCTACGGTTTTTGTAAGTTTTGTTCTTCCATATTTCACTAAACTACAAAATCTACTTGCCTCATGATAAGATATTTTATACTATTGATGTTTATGCCTAAAATTATCCATATATCTTCAGGATTAGTGTTTTTTATAGAGAAAGAGGTCCCAAACCTTTAGTTTCATCCACAGAAACTTAGTCATTTTGAATAAATATGTTCATAACATTAAATAGTAGTGAAGGCATGGCTTAATTTTCATTATTTAAAATGTTTTATTTATTGCAGTAATTACTTTGAGAAAGCAGTGTTATTCTGCCACAGAACAGAACTTTCCAGATAAAGAATTTTCCCAACACCTGAGTATGTATCAATTAATCAATCAAGCTATATTAAAAGTCTTAGGTTAATGGTTACACATCTGCACTTGTGGATCCTTTTCTTTTATCATCCATGTTTTTGCATCCATGAATAAAATTGTGTTTTAATCAAAAGCCACATAAAGGCAACAATTTATACAGTAGCTCTGTGTTTTTTCAAGATTACAGCTCAAAACATTGTGTGTCTCGCTTGCAAGGTATTGTTCTGTGCTCCCTTTAATCCCAGCAGGAACCTCAGTGGGGGTCTGCTGCTAAATGTTAAGCTCTTCAAACCCAAAGTCTTTCTATACAAAGCTGAATATTAAATCTTCTGTTTAAAGAATCATCAAAACAATTCATCTTAACAAGCCACTTTTTTTAACCTTGTGCTATTCTCACTGAATAGATTGCAAAAATAGATTGTAAATAGCAATTTGTGTTAGACGGATTAAGACATACTCTGCCTAATTAAGCCTATCATTGATTATCTCATGGTTCACAACATGAAAAATGGCTGAAACCTGTTTGCTGTGTTCTTGCAAGCCTTTGTTACTTTGATAACTTCCAGGGGCCTTCCAAAGAAAAGGAAAGGACTTTCACCTTTCCCAGCACTTAGGAATACTTTACATGGATTTAATGAATAATTTAGGACTGCAGGTGATTTTGCCCTGCGGAGGCACCTCACACGCTCAGAATCCAACATTATACTGTGTATAATCAAGGACATATGAGGGTTTGATGGTATCAGGGGCCCAAGCATAATTTGCTGCCTCATTTAACCTCCTCCGTCTCACAAAAAGATGTCGGCTTCAATCTCCAAAAAAACCTAATTTTAGATATAGGATCCTTGCAGAGTGACTCCTGTGTGTTTGTTATTGCGCTGGAGTGTGCTACAGATTAATAGCTCTATTCCACACAGTTACTCTGTGCATATATAGGACCTGTGAGTCATCTCCGAGGAACGTTGACTGGCAGATGGAACATTTGCTCAGACATGAGTGCTAATTGTAAATGTCACAGGATGGGTTTCTGAAAGCAATCAGAGACAATTTTGCTTTGGAGACTTGATATAAAGCAACTTAAGTGCAGTGGTGTTCTGCATTTTCTCCCTTTTTGGTTTAGTTTCACAAACATTTGTTGCTTCTTAGCACCAAATAAACAGCTTTAGATATCTGGTACATTGATAAAACTTTCTCCTCGTTGATTGTAGCTCTTATCTCAGTCTGTCGCTCTGAACGCCGATCAGGCAACAATATAACCACTGACAGGTGGAACCATTAAGACTGATTAACTCTTCAGTGTGACACCTGTTGAACAACTTTGAAAAAGGACAAATTGTAGAAACTGTTTACACGTCTGAAAGTGGTCAGCGTCTACCTAAAGCTCTCCAAAGAAGGAACAGTGGTGAAGCCAAAGATGGGAGAACATGGTAAGAAAAAGAACATGTATATTTAATGTATATTTAATATAGAAATATCAGATTTTGACTTCCTTTTTAAAAATTGCTGTCAAAGTTTAATTTTTAAACTTTTTAAGCATAATAAACATTTGCACATAAATATGTGAGATTATAGCCAAGTGGCTAATTTCCATCTACTCCCTTTGTCTGGTTGCCGTTGATGACGTTTAATAATAAGAAAAGGCAGCATAAGATTACATCACAACAAAGGGAATCATTAAAGTTATTTACAATTTATATTCTCTAAGGGTTCAATAATTTTGACTTTATTTTGACTTGACTTGGCACAGCAGCGCTAAAAATAGAGTTGTATACAGTTAAGCTATGCTTAGCTAAACAGGCTAATGGTGTTAAAAATGAGCTTATGCCTTAAGCTAGGGGTTCTCAAACTTTACCATTGCCCCCCAAAAAGCATTAACTTTGGGCTGGGGACCCCCTTTCCAAACCCACAGATAACACTACAAAATTTGTCAAGTAACATCAGCCTTTACAGTTTCTTTTCTCACTTTTATTCAATAATTTTTACATTTAGCATAAATGCAGCCTCAGACATTATCTTTCACAGCAGGGCTTCCGGAGAGTTCCTTTGGTCTTTTTACTGACAATAAATTGTCCATTTTGCGTTTTCTATGCTAGCTTGTGGAGCAAAGCCGCTGTTTTTATATTAATGATTGAAAAACATTAGTTTATGACCAGAAATGTATAATTAAAATGCATTAGACTCAATATTTTAAATGTTTTTCATATCTTCCCTTCTGCTTTCTAACGTTCAAATCTAACGTTAAGATTTGAACGTTAGAGGCCCCTCTATCGTTCAAATCTTTTCTCCTGAAAACCAAACTTTTTAGTTTCATGGTAATAAAATATTGGTATTTTGTTCTAATTAAATTGGACTTTAATTAGAACAAGTTTGTTTGTCTTTATCCTCTTTATTTTTAGCCAAAATCATGAAGTTGACCTCTTTCTGTGAGCCTTTTTCCAAGTTGAGGAAAAGTGCTGCACTTTAGCTACTAACCAAAATTACCTCCCATTTACTCTGGCAAGAGCTTTTTAGCCAAACTAAAAGGTTTTCTAAAAGTGTTGGTCATTCAATTTCCCCAGACTGTTTTGAAGACCCATGACCAGGAGGCAGATTAGTTCCCTCTCATCTCTGCCGTCTACAAGCCTTTGTGTCTGAAGGACTGAACTCTCAGCAAACAGAAATGGTCATAAAATCCCCACCATCCACCATGTTTCTTCATCATTCTGCAGATGTGTTTCAATATTTAACCGTCACTGTTGTGAAAGTTTAGGTCAAATATGACATAAACTTTTGCGAGGTAATGCAAACAAACAAAAAAAAAATCCCCATGTCCCTTATAGGGCTCCGTATAAAATCAACTCTAATCTGGTGGGTTTTTAGCCTAGACTTAAAGGCACTCGGTGTTTTGGCTGTTTTGCAGTTTTCTGGGTGTTTGTTCCAGATTTGTGGTGCAGAGAAGCTGAATGCTGCTTCTCCATGTTTGGTTCTGGTTCTGATGCAGGTACCAGAACAAGAAGACCTGAGAGGTCTGGACGATTGATATAATAACACCAAATCTTCAGTGATTTATAAACTTAACAGCAGTATTTTAAAGTCTATTCTCTACAGGGAGCCAGTGTAGGGACTCTTGTCTTCCTGGTTTTAGTCAGAACTCCAGCAGCAGCGGTCTGGATCAGCTGCAGCTTTAGGCAGTCCTATAAAGACACTGTTGGAGTAATTGCTGTGACTAAAGATAAACACATGGATGAGTTTCTCTAGATCTTGCTGAGACATTAGATTTTACTGTTTATCATCCAAAAGCTACACAAATCGGCAGCTCAAAACAAGGATTTACTCTATTAGTGGCTTTTTAAAAAGTTTTACGCTTTACATTCCACATTTTCAAGTTTCACCAATGATTGCTGCATTCATTCATGCTCATTTCAGATTTTTTTTCAAGTATCACAAAACTACAGAAACCCCCCTTTTTGATTTTCATTCTTGCTTGTCTGAAGCAAAGTGTTTTATTTATCAAACGATTCTGATTCCAGTGTGACCATTTTGCTGCTTGAAAGAACAGACAATCCACTTCCTATTCTCCAGCCCCCAAAATGTTGTTTGGAGAACAGAGAGAAATATTTTGACAGAGCAACAGATCCATATTGTATGATTTCCTTCAATCGGGGAACAATAGAAAAAGCTAACCCCTGGTGGGAAAGCACAAAGCCTTCATCTCTAGTTTCTGTGCCCACTATTTTTTCTCCCTAAGCAGAGTTTCCCTCTCATTTAACTTCCAGTTGTATTTTGCTTTTTATGCTTTATTAGGTTTTCTGTGTCGGGTTCACTTCTTGCTCTTCTCGCACATTATCTGCAAACATGGTCCTCTACGCGTTCTTTCTAGTTCTCGGGCTCCCATCGCTGACTCAGATGACGTTTGGTCAAAGCTAATTGGACAGTAAAATCCAATCTACTCAAAAGTGAGGCAAAAGATTTGAGAAATCCCATTAACATATGGTTAAGGGTGACTGCATTTCCGTCCCGTTTGAACTTCAAATGTCATCCCTCTACCAATTACATCCTAAATTGCAATTTACCTCAGTTAATTAGCCTAATTAATATTCAATGGAACAGCAAAAGGACTCCTACTGGATTTGTTCCAGTTTTAATCTAACATATCACGGCTGATAATCTGGTCATATACAAAATAAATCTCCCTCACTAGGTTTATGCTTTTCAAACTCTTATATGGGGGACTTTTTCTGCCATAACTTGAGAGAACGCATTTTCAGTTTGAAAGTAGGACACCATGTCTATCTTCTCAAAACTTGTAATTATGGATGTGCCGATCAGGTTTTTTTTCTGCCAATACCGATGCCGATCACCCCCTGAGGGCCGATCGCCGATACCGATCACCGATGCCGATCACATAATTATTAATTTTTTATCATTAACACTACTGTTACATTATGTGGAAAAAGGAACCATGAAATCACCTTAATTTACAAAAATGTGTTTTAAATAACTTTTTCCAAGAAGAAAACTAAACAAAACAGGCATTGTGCAAATTGAACTGCTATCAATAATACTATCTTTAACAGACTGATAACATATGAGGCTCTGAAGAGGCTAAATAATGCAAAGAGCCAAATTAAAACCTCTCAACATTGCCAAAAAGTTCAAGTATAAAACTTGACATTCAAAGGCAAATACAGGATCCGTTACTGAATGAAAACTTCCTGTTAGCATGGCGGCTAGCTGGTTACTGCTAGTTCTGATTGGCTGTTTCTGTCTGAGCGGAGTAATTAAGCAGAACAGGGAGATCGATTTTTTTTTTAGAGATTATCTGTCTCATGTTAGGACAGCGAAAGTTTTAATATGCATGTAAAATGTATTTTTTCAGGTTAGATGCTGCAGCTTAAACGGGTTTGGTGTGAGAGTCACTACCAGGTGGAGCAGAAGCGACTCCGTGTCAAATATGACTAAATATTACTACCTGTAGTGATTCAACAGTGGTATTACAACTTAGTCACATCTATCTGTCTCCCTCTCTCTCAGGCACACCTGCTAGAAGGAAACAAACACACCCAGTACAACACTTTCATTCTATTGGCTGAGAGGTTGCTAGGCGACGTTACTTTTTGTTCCAACACAGAGCAGATAATGTTTCGAAAGTGAGCATAGAGGTTTGTAAGTGGAGATTTGAGCTGAGCAGAGACAAGTTTTGAGCGCGAGTAAGGGTTTGAGAAATCAGTGAGTATTTGAAAGAGAGCAGAAGTTTTGAGTAGAAGCATTACAAGTTTTGAGAAGATAAGACATGAAATCCTGCTTTCAAACCGAAACTGTGTGCTCTCGAATTATGGCAGAAAAATCCCCTCCTTACTCTTACACAAAAACTAGACTTGAGCAAGCGAAGGAAAACTGCCCTTTTAGAGTTTGTCGATGTTT
Organism: Micropoecilia bifurca; assembly: GCA_903067075.1. NCBI lineage: Eukaryota > Metazoa > Chordata > Actinopteri > Cyprinodontiformes > Poeciliidae > Micropoecilia > Micropoecilia bifurca. The sequence continues at coordinate 10,481 of CAEGAF010095993.1, read as the reverse complement.
TCTGTCAGATTCCAACAAAAGACCAAAGAAAAACAAAAGCATGTATAATAATAGCAGCGACCAACATGAGCTGGCATCTGTAAAATCGCTGCCACCACAGCAGGTGAGTTTTTATTGCAGCCTTTTCACAAGTAATACCAGCTCTCTTTGGGAAACTTTGGCACTTTGAGAAAAGTGGTTCTTTTTGTAAATTAGCTCAAATGAGTGTTAGCTCCACTTCAGCATCCCTATTTGTTCCCCCTGTCAGCTCTGCAGGCAGGGCTGCATTTGTCTGTTCTGAGCCCACGCGCCTGCGGGTCAAACCGCTGACTTTCACCAGCACTCTCCAGAAAACAAAGAAGAGGGTTCTCACAAAGCGCTCCAATCTGCCTGATTTGTTGCAGTAGTTTGTCATAAACTATCTGCTTTACTTTTTGGACTATAAATGCACCAAACATACACATCGAACACCAAGCTTAGCCGCAAACGGAGCAGGTGCAGAGAAAAAGAAAACATTTAAAGAAAGCATTTTAATTAATAGAAATGTCTAAATGCTGGCTATTCTAAATACGATTAAACATTTATTTTACTTCACAATTAAAGGTGAAGAAGATATCTTTGCATGATTCACTCAAAGATTTAAAGCTAAATTCTCCATATTAGATCAATGTTCTTTTTACACATTAGTCACTTATTTTACCTTAGTTATTCTCTTTAATCCATTGTAATATATTTTTTCCAGTAATCTGTTTGAGAGAAAATGTTTTGACCTTTAAGAAACAAAATAAAAATTCAGCCTTTTGTAAGTGGAAAATATGGGGTTCAAATGTCATCCATTCCTTTATAAATGCCACATCTTAAAACTGAATATTTAATTAGCAAGTTACACATTTAGTTTAGAAGGATATAGCTAGCCTAAAACTAAATATTTTGTTTTCAAGACAATGTTTTTGCTCCCAGTTATTGACGCATAAATTTAGCTGCAACCTAGCCTGCTAAATATTTAGTTGGGTCAAATCTAAATGTTATGTATGAACTAAATATTTAGTTTAGAAGTAAATAATTATCTTTAAACTAAATACCTTTCAACCCATATGCTTAGCTTGGAGAAATATATCTAATTTGCTAACTGAATACAATTTAGAGGTAAATATTTAGTTTGGTGATTAAATATTTAGTTTGAAACTGTGACATCTATAAATAACAGAATAACACAATGAAAATATGAGTTTGGAAAATGAATTTTTCTATTTTGTTTGGCTGAATAATCCAAATTATTGCTATACATTTTTGACAGTGTACCTTAAATGGCTAGAAGGCTTGATTTTTCTGATTTTTCAGGTGTTTTGGTTTTTCAGGCTCCTGAGTTTTGATCTAATGCACAGTTCATGTCATCCTGTTGGATCTATTTAGGCCTCAACAATATTAAGTACAAGTGTGAAGGTATTTAAATGGATTTAGGACAACAGCTTTGCCCAGGAGGTTATCTGAATTACTTCTGCAAACAAACAGTCTAAAGACTCGTGTTAGTGCTGAAAACTGGCCTGACTCTCTAGTAAACACGTCTGTTTCTTTATATGACAAATGGAATAAAAATAATCTGCTTTTTGAAATGATTAAACGGCTATCTGTAGGAATATTTTTGGACTGAATGTTCAATCAACTTCTTCAATTAAACACAATTCTTCAAGGATTATATTCTTTAATTTGGGGATTTCTGGGGGTTTATTGATGAGGGAGTTTTTCCTGCCAAGCAACATTTATTTTGATTGTTTTCTGGGCTGCCTGAATCTGCTGTGGTTTCTGCAGCAGCATAAAATGTCCCGTGTCGATCATAAAAACCCGAGCGGTGTGTGGCAGCCTCTTTTCTGAAGCGTTGAGGTTATGAGCTTGTAAAGTTGCGTAGAAACAATTCAGTGCTCCAAGCAAGCTTTCGGGTGTTTTCCTGAACTAAAGATTTTCAGTGTCTTTGAGTTGATGCTCTGTTCTGTACGAGTAATTGTTTGCTATTTCTATTATCTACTCCAAAATATACAATAAAGCCTAAAATTAGATATTAGAAGAAGTCTAGGATGTGTATGACCAGGAAATCTGCAGAAACTGGATGACAGTGGCTGAGTTTCCAATTGCTATGTGAAAAAAAATTGGCGCCAGGATGTGTTTTTTTTTTTTCTGGAAAATAAAATAGATTTATTCACTTCATGTTTATGTGTAAGGTTGAGATGGAACTGCATGAAAACAGCCCTTTATTAACCATTCAGACCAACACACAAAAAACACAATCAAAACTGCCATATGTCTTTATTACCCCATGAAAATAACTCAGAAATAGTCCAAATAGTTTGGATGTATTTGTTTTTCTTTCCCCTTCTTACTGAACGTTTCCTAGAACAGAAAGCCCATGTTTGTCCTTTTTTGCTTTTGCTTTTCTATCTTAAAGAAAAAGATATAAAATTTCACATCTCTCTCAACATATCAAGATATGTGGAAAAACCTATGGAAACCTAACATTACGGAAGAAAGTACGGTGGCCACTGTAAGGAAACGCAAAGGTTTTGTGAGGGTAGAAAAAAAAAATCCCCATGTTCCCTGAAGGACTCCGTATTTATTTATTTTTGTGGATGAATTGATTTTAGTCAAATCTCAACAACTGGATGTTGCCACTGCTGGAAACCATGAAGAAGACGACAGGAAGTAGTTAAGAGGATGAAGGCGCTACACATTTTTTACCGACATATCCCGTGAACAGACTTACTCACCTGTGACATTTACAAAACCTTTCCCACATTTTGCTACGGAATCTCATCTATCATGTTGACATGGACAAAATGTATATTTTCAGATTAATTTGACACAGGTACTTAATTTTATTAACTCTACTTTGTCTTACATCCTATGCGACACATTTAAATTTTTCACACCTTAACTTACTTGTTAACTCCAAACGTTAGACATATAGATATGGCAAACGTATTTGCATAAAGACACATCAATGTTCAAATTTACATTTAGCTCATATCTGTACTGAAGTGATAATTTGTTGCACCTCCCTTCATATTTGCACATTTTGTTTCTCTCCTCATTGCTAGAGGTTTTTACAGAGCTGCTGAATTTCCTTCAATCCTCCTGCCTGCTTTTACAAACTGTTATTGACATATAAAGCATCAAACCTTCACATTGCATTTGTTGGGGTTAGCCTTGCTTTCTGCCCTTCTTTCACATCGCGTCCTTGTCTCTGATTTCCCAGCTCCAAATCTTCCCAGTTGTCGTCTTTCTTTTTCTTGGTTTATATCTGATTTCTTTGTTTAGTTTGTATGTTTTCTCAAATCTTCTGCTTTCATTTTCCTGCCAAACTATTTTGGATTTGTGTTTCTGGATGCAGCTTCTTCTTAAAAGATAAAATAACATTCCTTCGCTTTGCTGTCTTCAGAGCCTCGGCTGCATTTGGGCTGTATTACAAATGAAACGCACGATTGCAACTTTAAATTGTGTCTCCATAATCTGGTCTTAATCTTGACATTTTGATTGGCAAGACTATTCAGGTGTTCTTTGTCATTGTTCTATTATCTTCACTAAAATTACTGCTGTAAGATGTAATTTTCATAATGTAGAAATCCTGATGAGTGGAATGGTATTATTCATTTATGAATTATTAAGCTCTTGGTTGGTCAGCGGGGTTCCCATTCTGCTGCTCACTTGACTCCGTCTCTTATGAACTCACTAATTCAAAAGTTTACTCAAGTTAGAATGACTTTTTACTCCTTTTTTTTTCTTCAAAAATGTGCACCACGTTTGAAGAATGTTTGATTGACAAACGTTCTTCTTGTTTCAAGTCACTTTAAATAAAGTAATTTCCTTACTACTTAACTAGAATGTTACTGTTTCAGGATATTTAGATTTAAATTATTTCTGTTTTACTAAATGCAAATATAAAGAAAGTTTGGGTACACTTACAAAACCCCGTAAGTTTCTAATGGTTATTAGTAGAAAAATCGGCAGATGTATTTTAAGATAAAACGCGCCAATTGTAATAAATTAAAAATCATTCAAAATGTCAGGAAGTTGTGGAGGATTTACTTTATGAAACTGATTTATCATAGAGAGGGAGGAAGGTAAGGTAATTTTATTCATATAGCACATTTTCATCTCAGTGCTTTACATGAATTAGAAGGAAATACAAAACAAAAGTATAAAACTGTATATTGTTTAATAAGAATAAACTAATAGGCGTTTCTCTGGATTATAGTTCTGATAAAACTATTTGTTCTCCATGTTTGATTCTTGATCTGGGTTGCTAAGTAAGCTAGCAGAGTTTCTCTTGGCCTTAAAATGCCACATTCAACTGTTTAAACATTATGTGAATACGACAGGATTTTCCATTCATCGTACTTTTAAGGAAAAAGATTTGCTCTATCAAAGAAATTATTTTATGTTATCAACCCCTAAAAAAGTAAGACTTTGTGAAATGCTGGCTAAAGCTGGACAGAGAGTTTCATTATTCACATTTCAAGAAATCCTGCACAGATATTGGAGACATGTATCTCCAATATTGAAACAAAGTTGAATTGTTTCACCATAACGACCATCTTTATAGTTTAGCTTGTAAGCGTCGGAGCTGTGAAGTTTGATGGCGGCAGCATTGTGTGGCGTTTTGCTGCAGGAACAAGAGGAGGAACACTCCACAAAATAGATGGCAGATGAGAAAATGCACTTATGTGGGATATTGAGGCAACAATTCAAGACATCAGCCAGGGTGTTAAAACTTGAATACCAATAAGTTTTCCAAATGGTGGCTAATCAAACCACCAAATCAGTTATAAAAATGCATTCAGGACAAAAAAGTGAGTGTTTTGGAGGGTCTGTCGTGAAACCCTTATGTAGGAAAAGCTTGACAGGAAAGTGAAATACTATAGTAGTAAAATATGATCCAAGTCACATACTTTAATGGCAATCCTAACAAATAACAAGGAAAAGTCTGCAAATTGGCTTCAGAGAAATGGATGAAAATGTTGTTTCTCTCGTTCTCCTGTTTAGCAAATTAATGTTTTTGGTCATTTGTTTTTCTGTACCATGTATGTAAATATCTGGTTTCATCTGCAAGTGATGAATGAAAACAAATAGATGTATCAGAGTTTAAAAGAATAAAAGATTCAGTTTGTAAGAGAGAAATGTTTTTGGAGTTAATAATGACAAAACTACAATAGACAGAAAATTCTGTCATAATCACTGAGGTTTCAGCTGAGAAATCTGAGGCAAAAAGCAGGAATTCGTTATTTTATGTATTTTACATAATGTATACTCAAAGTTTCAGGAACTGAAACGCCATCTGAAACTCACAGGAAGAAAAAAATAACATTTTCTCAAATCACATCAAAGGTTTGAAAAATATGTGGAAACATCTGCCACAAATACCAAGTTATCAAGCTGATGCATCAGCTTATTAGCTATTTCTTTTCTGCACACTTTAGTTGCTAAATTCTCCACCACAGTGAAAAAGTCTGATTTAGAAGCTGAGTTGATAATAGACAAAGACATTAACGGTGCTCTCATTGAAGAGAGACGCCTGCTGTGGCTGCAAATTGAAAGATGAAACTTAGCTAGATGCTAAATTTGTTTCAATTCAACAACCTGCTCTTGGCTGACTGTTGCTCTGAGCTAGTAGTGAAGCAGTAGTAGTTGGACGATTTAAAAATCTCATAGATGTACACAGATTTGTACATTTCTGTTGCATTAGACAACCCTTTAAAATAGCTGTGCCCAAACGTTGGGGCAAAATTGTTGCGTTGAAACATTTGAGGCAAATTTCTTTTTTTATGACATATGACACACTTTTTGTGTCCTTTTTTTTGGCTCAATGATAACCTTAAAAAAATACAATTTTATTTCAATCAAAAATAATCAGATTTTCTTTGATAATTATTGTAGATGCGAAACATCAAAAAAAACTTGCTAGATTGGATTAGCATAAGATATTTTGGGTTGCTTGTCGTCTTATTTGGGCTAAAAGATTTGCTTTAGAGTAAGACTAGATGAATTAAGATATATGCAAAAACTTGGTTAATAAATGAGAAGCCATTTTTTGCACTGTTTTTAATCCTCCTGCATTTTGTGCTGCGTTCACACCGAACACAATTTGAGCATCTGGTTAGATTCAAAGTCTACCTGGATGCGGTTTGAGCATCTAGTGCTACGTGATTAAAGGGATTTTAGTGTTTGACGTGCGTTACATGAAACATGTTCGGTCTGAACGCAGCACTAGGAGTGCGGCAAATGTCACGGTCGGACGTCGTAGGAACTGACGTCAGTTCATGAAACCACACAAAAAACCTTCATAAAAGCTTACACAGGGTCAGTATGACCCCGCTGGACCGCAAACAGACTAAAAACCTCATGGGATCCAATAGACCCCATCACTGCAGGGTGGGGTAAGAAGATGTTATTTATCTATTTTTAAAAAAAAGTCCTAAAAGATGAAAACTTGTCCATCTGCATCAACTAACTATGCTAGCAGGCCAGATTTTCTCAAATCTAGAGCTGAGATCCGATAGTTTAATGTTTCTTCCTCTGACTTCATGAAAACCTTTTGTTCCATTTAGTTACAGCTTGTTTCCCGACAACAACAGGACAACATGTTTCTGCTGTCCTCTATCAGGGCTGAGCGTGGTCACTGTCATGTATGCTGATTTAACCATATCACAATATCCGGCATGTTCCAGTTACAGGAGCGTCATGGGGAAACGTGACAATGGCTTAGTTTGGCTGGGAAACCAGCAGAAGGGACATGCAGAGAGGGACATGCTCTGCCAGGCAATATGAAATTGAATCCTGTCTCGCTTAGTGCTTTTCAAATGATGCGTCTCTTGCACTTGTGCCTGAACCTGTTTATTCTCTTAGCCTGTTTGCTTTTCAATTATTACACTCAGGGAAAAACATCTCCAGGTTGTCAGGCAGAATGAAGGCAGCAGGATGTGCAGGGAAAGCCTGAAGATGTTGTTTTAAACTTCAGCACAATGTTTAAAACAACAGGCATGAGCCTGAAAATATTGCAGAGCATGAGTGTGATCACAAATTAGGCTGGTTCTCCAAGACACCTTGCAGGTAGATGTCCTGCAGAAACATTAAAGGTGTCACAATCCACTTCTTTTTGCATATTGTCTATCACTTTGGGTTTATATTTGGGTCATTTTGTGGGGATTTGTTCGTATTTGTTGGTTCGTCTCAGTTCATTCCTTTGTGTTGAGACTCGCATCTCTATTTGCTTCTGTTTATTTTGTGTTGGTTTTGATTTTTATATCAGTATTAGTTTGAACTTTTTCTTATGTGAACTAAGAAAAGCTCTTATGGTTTACCTATAAAGTCGGATCTGGGAATTTACTGTAATATACAATTCTACTTTATTTCTAAAGCGCTTGGAAGTGCTGTACAGAAATATAAAATCAAAGGCCAACAATGAAACAACAAGACAACTATAAGGAACAAAAAAGTACACCATTAAAGCACAGAAGCTTGCTCACTCTTGGTTAAGAAATAAAAGTGTTTTTAAACCAGTTTTAAAAACATAAAGAGATGAAGCCTGCCTGACCTTCAGCTCATCCCACAATTTAGGAACCAGAGCTGCAAAGGCTCCATCTCCTCTGGATTTATAAAAGGTATCTGGGACGGCTAAAAGCATGTGATGGGATATAAGAGAGAAGCAATACAGACCAATAAGGGCTAAGACCATGTAAAGACTTAAAAACAAACAAAATAACTGTAAAATAGATTTCAAACTAAACACCCGGTAAATGAAAGAAAGCCAAAACTGGAGCTATGTGCTCTTGTTTACCTGCATCAGTTAAAAATTGTGCTGTAGATGTGAGATGGAGACCTGGCTAACTCCGATCGAAAGAGAGTTACAATAATCTAGATGCAGTAATAAAAGCACGGATCGATGTCTCTAAGTGGTGCTTAGAAAGGAAGGCTTGATTTTTGAAAGGTTCCTCAGCTGAAAGAAAGACGGCTTAACTACTGTGTTTAGATGGCAGCCAAATTTCAGGCTGGGGTCAGTTTTCACCCCTAAATTTGTGACAATGGATTTTTTTTTTTGTGTGGCATCAAAGAGTAAAAATCAAAGGCAGGGATAGTGTGTTGTATTCCCACCATTTATAATTCAGTGCTTACCATAATTTTTCTTTCTTATTTTTTATTAAAATGGAGGAAATTCAGTGCCGTCCTTCTCCTGATGTCATTAAGACCATCCAGTAGGGACTGAGTGGAGCCATTATGTTTCCAAGGGAAGTAGACTTGACAGTCAACCACTTGGAAACGAAACTGCACAGCACACTTTCTGAAAATAGAGGATAAAATGAGAACAGGAGAGGACCAATAATTGAGCCCTGGGGTGCTCCTAGGAGAGGGCAGCAGAACCAGAGGTAACATGTTTACAACTTCAATAAATTATTATATACATTCTGATTGGTACCATTTAAAAATAACAACCTGTTAGCTGGTATTAAACATGCTTTTATTAAGCCCACATTTCTGTTAAAAATGGTCATTAATTTATCGGATGTATTCTAATTTTAACTTTTCTTTATCTGCAAGTTGAAAATTATAGTTAAGAGATTATGTCTGTTTAAATTTTCATTTCAGACTAATGAGGCTATAATATTAATACTAATATAAAAGTTAGACATTTTAATGTAAATATTATGAAAGTAAATAAAAATAAATATGGGATAAAAGCACAATAAAATTTAACTAATTTATTAGTTAGTTATTCATAAATAAATAAAAAATTGAAAAAAATACTGTCTATATACTAGTATAGTTAGTTTGAAACACATTTCAGAAATGTGTCCTGTTTACAACCTCATTTGTTGTGCTGTCAATCTTGTATTTTCTTTATTTCATTCGTTGATGTAAACTAACCGAATCATTTTGTGAGGGTGAGACCTAAGTGAGGGAGGTGAAAGGTCATGTTAGCCTGTAGGACTCGACCAACATTTGCAGGATTTATAGTTTTTCTCTTTTCCCCTCCATCAAAACTTGATGACAAAAGTATTCAGTCTGGTGCTCAACTAGCCATTTTTTGAAGGACACAATTCATTTTATTTGTGGTTTCTCTTGTTTATTTATTTTGGATATTTAAAATGTCTTCCAGTTTCAATGTTAAATGCTCATTAGAATTTAAATATTTGAGAATGTTTTCTTGCATTGCGCCAGTATAATTATATTACTTGAAAATGGACTAAATTTCTATACTGTTCTAATTTATTAATTAATGTTTGTACATATGTCTTAAATTATTTGGGACTTGGACTCCTAAAAGAAAAAGGTAAACCGTTTATAATAAAATTTTAAGGCACAGCTGCCATATTGAAGTTCAAGGTCAGAGGTTTGCAGAAATATTTATTCTTATTTTGAATATGAATTTCTTGTTTAACTTGGAGCGTGTACAAAAAACAAATCTTTTGCCTGACAAAAAATTGGGGGAAAAAAAATCTAACTTATGGTGTAGATCTGTTATACACTAATTTGAAAACATAGTATTTAGAGAGGTTATGTTTAACAAAATGTTTGAGAGTCTCTGTTACACATCCAGCTCAGAAGCTGATACATATCTTGACACCCCCAGGAAGTAGATCTCTGTATTTGTAATGTTAGCTTTCTGTCTCCTACCTTTGATCAGGTCAACCCTTCTTCACATGTGATATATGAAAAGAGATGTTTCATTATTAGGAGTGATAGTATGTGGATCCATTTTCATAAAAACCTTATCAGCACATTGCAGCTGTTCCTCGTCTCCTAAATAACCTGCCATCTCCTGATAAACAAAGAAAACATGTTTGCGACCGACACATTTTTCCTCTGAAAGGGCTGCAGTTCTGCTCCTGTGTCTAAAGTATTACAGCCACGCGGCAAGGACGGCGATCTGTTCCAGTCACAGTCGTGATTGAGGAATCATTGTACACCTGAGTATTCCGGCTTGCAGTTGATGCCGTCACTCACTGCCTGTCGCTGTCGATTACAGTTGGACGTGGAGAAGTGTGGAAATCCAGAAGTCCCATGTGGTGATGCTGTGCGTCTGCGCGCCCTTGCCCAAAGTCAAGCCAGTCGCTGTCCTCTCTGATGAGATGGATGATAACTGGGCTTATATGTTGAGACAAATGTCATTTTCTGGCTCCTAACACACACAATTGTTACTTTTAGGCTAGTAACCTTAATCTATCTTAATATTAAGTGACTAGTTATTAGAAGATATACGTAAGACTCTGTCATGAACACATAACTCACAGACTGAATTTATATTTTATTGGCACTAGGCTGTTGTAAACAAATATTTTAGTAATCGAGTACTCTTTTAGGGCTGTAATGATACAATAATCTCATGATGCGATACACCATATTCTTCCCACGATACAATATGTATTGCGATATTCAGCAAACGATACAATTCAATACACTTTTGTGATTTTCTGAAAGATTTTAGAGGGACAGAGTGATTTTGGTGACATTTTGTG
>CAEGAF010095987.1:0-15395 GCA_903067075.1 Micropoecilia bifurca | reverse complement strand
AGGAAACCGGAGAACCCGGAGAAAACCCACGCATGCACAGGGAGAACATGCAAACTCCATGCAGAAAGGCTGGGGCTGGGAATTGAACCCAGAACCTTCTTGCTGCAAGGCGGCAGCTCTACCAACTGCGCCACTGTGCAGCCATGTTACATTACATTATATAAAATTCTGAAAAACTGAGATGGTCATTATGTAGTCGACCTTAAAAAATATGTAGTCGTTCAACCCCTACCTTCTACACATTTTATTGAGATTTTATGGAACAGACCAACACAAAGTAGTGAAAAGAAACAAAAATATTACAAGTTTTATGAAAATGTTTTACAACTCAAAGTCTGAAAACGTGGCATGAATTTTCAGATGCACATTCACAAATACATTCCGTCCAGTCGGACTAAACTACAGTTCTGTGCAAAGAACATTGGGTAAAAAAGTGTAAAACTGGTTCATATGTGAAAAGAGTTGCAGCAGCAATTGGAATAAAAAGTGGTTTCACAAGGTGTCTTGATTCTCGAAGCTGAGTACCAGACTGAAGAGTTGTGTGTTTGTGTGTATCTGAAAATAAGGAAGATAAATGCGCTAGAGCTTGTGGTTCCAATGTGTGAAAATGTGAAAAGGTCATGTAATATAAATACTTATTAACTTATCAGTATTACGCCTTAAAAAAAGTGTGAAAATAATTGTGCCTTTTATTGCTGAACTCACACTGAAAAACAGGAAGAACTTCATTAATAATGGATTTTAATTTTCTTTTTTCACTTTTCTTACCTTCCTGCTCTCTGTGTGTGGTGTCGTTCACTTCCAGCCATGTTTGTCATGCTCTGAGTTGTTTTAAATTTTTTGAATTATTTCTCCTTCTCTAGACATTGTCAACTTTTGGTGCCCGAGTTCTTGCTTTAGGCATTTCCTGCTTTCTCCACTTATGAGCAGTGACTGAAAGAAATGGGCCTCTGTATACCTCAGGAAAACATTAAGTATTAAATTGCTAACATTTATTTTATAGAAACTTATAGAAGTGCTCCTAACTGTAAGGCTGAGTAAAAAAAAATATGCAGTTGCGATAAAAAAGGAATAAATTTTAAGGCTTTTTGCTGTTTTTTTGCTGTTTTTTTCCCCGATACATGCAGATTCATATCTGTAAGAGGATCTACTGGGATCCATCCAGACGTAGGAAAAGAGATCTAATCCATTTTTGTGTCTGAAGGCACCGCAGTGATGGAAGACATTTTCTGCTCCATTTCTTTCCTCCGCTGCTTCTTGGCCGACAGGCAGATCCACACAAAAATAAAGAAACCTTCACAAAGAGGAAAGCAAAAATTGGTAAGTTTGAATTTGAGCTGTTCTCAAACAAGATGAGACAATCTTAGCCAATTCTCTTCCCTACACGAGTTTATGATTTCCCCCCGACAACTATGATCCTATTCCAGCATTCATTTTTGAACAGTGACAAAGCTTGTCAGAATGACGTGACAATGTCCTAAACAATTTACTAAACCGCTTCTCACTGCGGATTCGTTTTGTTTCATTAAGCGATCTGATTGGATGCCGGAAAAGACGATTGTTGTGTTCAAGTTGTGCTAAAAGGACTTAGTGTATGAGCATCTCAATGCTAAACATGTAGCAGCAGCACAGATGTTGTTAATACTAATGTCAGCGTCTACAGTTAAAATCTATGAAGAAGTTCTGATCAAGAGTTCCTGAAACACTTCAAATCTAAATGGGTAGAATAGAACTTTGAACTGGTCTGAAGGTTAAATAACCTAAATAGATTAAAAACAATAAATATCTTAGTAGTTGAGCTCATGTGTCTATTTGTTCAGTAATTTAGCAGAAAACTTGAAAATGTTGCTTAAATGCAATTCATTGCAAAGAAATTAATCAGGTAACTTGCTTAAAAAAATTAACATTAACTTCAGCTAATACGCACAACAGAACCGGCCTGCTAATCCTGATGAGTCAGACTGTCAGGTAGAATTTGTAAAATATACTTAACATACTCTGACTAGTAAAGCTAAAAGTAAATTCATTTAAATATGTCTTTACTTGTCAACTGACTGTGACACATCGGTAGGGACATTTAGTTTTCAGCAGAGAGCTGAAGGAGACCTACTGGCTCAAACAAGAGCACAGAGGCGTGGCTGATGTTTACATTTTATGAACTTTTTGTAAGACACTAAGCAGTTGATGCTTAACATCACTTTTTTATTGTGTGGTTTGCTTTTGTTGTTATTTTTCCTCTACCATCCCCCACTCTTACAGTTGGTGACCTAGGCAACCGCCTAAAAGGCCTACGTCAAGAACCACCACTCCTAACAAGCACAGCAATACTCCGATACATGCAACTGTTACCTTGTAGGGAGTTGAGGATGCAGAATAGATAGAGCACAGTGTAGTTGACATAACCAGAACCCAGGAAGGCCAGACCCCAGCTGGTCCCCATCAGGCAGGTGAGGCCAAACAGAGTCAGGCCGCTCTGGCAGGACGTGCTGAACCTCTGTGGAACTTCCTTTGACTTTCTGCTAGCAATGGCTTGAAGTTTTGAGTTAGTCTTTAACATTTTCTTCATCCTGCAGATGCTTGAGGCCACTGCCATCAGAATGCCAGAGTTAAAGATGAATATCAGGGTGAAATACATGAGGTTCAGTGAGTAGAAGTAGGTGTCATCTGTGATCCAGCAGCTGTGAGACAGACGGACAATGACAGGCAGTTAACAGCAGCAAGTCTTTGAAAGTAACAGGAAAAAGGAAGAAGATGGAACATTTTTCACTCACATTGTATAACTTCACAGTTTGTGGAAGTGATACAATTTGGGATTTAAAAAAAAAAACACATTCACTTCCCAGAAACTACTTGTTGTTGTAAGAAAGATTGAGAAAACCACTGGAATAATGTTAACTTGATCATCAGACAGGCTGACATCAATCTGTTAAAAATGTACATCTAATGGTGTTTTAACTGCGCCAGGTATATAAAAAACCTGCCAATATATGACATTTAGTACTGCTTTATATATTAAATTAGGATCCCTATTCACCTACTATAATCACAACTATATTCTGAGTTTGTGAGCAAAAAATAAAGAAAAAGCATTAAATAAAAATGTATTATAAAAGAAAAGTTATATTTTACTTACATGCTATTGGTTTGATTGGTGTCTGACATGGTCAACTCTGTAACTCCATAAAACTGTTTAACATTCTTCACACACAAAGTTATTGACACAATTATTGCAGGAATCCCTAGAAAACAGAAAATTAGGCATCCAGTTGTACTAACACAAACTCAGTGTTCACATGAACTCAGTATTAAACTTTGAATCCTATCACTGCATGTTCTAAAATGAATCCCAAACTTCTCCCCAGGCCTTTTGCGGCCTGAACATGGGTAGTATTGCAGAAGCCACATTCAGATCAAAAATATCTGATTAATTTAGTATTTGTTGATAACAGAAATTAATGAACATTCAAATGGCCATATCTTTTTTTCATATATTAAAATCCACATTGTCAAAATCTGTAAATATCTCAAATGGCCGCGCAGACAGACCTGCTCCTGGCTTGATCACATTTTTCAGTGCATTTTTCCTTATTTGGCTATGGAAATTTAAGCCACACAAAGACAACAGTGAGACTTAAATCAATGTACCAATAAAGTACAATGAATTAAATATAACAAATTGGAGCATGATACAAAAGTAGGACTCATCCTATAAACTATTTTTGGATTAAGTCTTGTTGTTTGATTGACGTACTAATTAGGAGGAGATTCTGAAAACTAGAAAATCCTCAAAGCTTACAGAACTTTTTCACATTAAACTAAATATTTTAAATCAACAGTCTCAGTCATCGTTGTTCAAAGTAAATCAGAAGGATCAGGCTGGTCACTGGATCATTTATCATGTTTGTGTTTATTTTCTATTTATCATTTTTCATGCTCAAAGTAGTATATTGTCGTTTCATATAGTGAATAATTGTATTTACAATTACGCTCTGCTACATTTTTTTTCTGTCTACAACAGTAAACCATTTGTGAGGATTGTTCCTGCTTCTCTGTCTCCCAGCTGCAACAGAGTCACTCTGAGCATTAAAAACAAAGAAAGAGAGATTCTGATATTTTTATTAACTATAATAATTTTTTCAGCTTTATTGTTTTGGTGCTCATGCTCAAGCAAAAGTACACTGGGAGAAAAAAATAGTGTTGTCTCTGATTTTTTTTCAATGTCGCCAAAAAGAAGATATTCTTCAACTAACTCACATTTTGATTTGCCATCTCTGAAAACCTGAAGCTTTTGTCATTTGCTTTTTCCTGCCCTGCATTAAACCGTAACACACAGATGAGACCAGTTAGCGTGTCATAGCACTCACCCCATCCGACGAGAGACAGTTTGAGCAGGTAGCGCTTGTAGTAGGTGTTGAACACTTTTATCAGCAGCAGGTAGAGGTGCAGGGCCTCGATGGCCATCCAGGTGAAACAGCAGAGCAGGGAGTAATGCATGAGAGCAGCTATAAACTCACAGACCCAGTCCGGCTCCACTGTGGCCCCCCACTCAGTCAGCAGGAAGGTAGAGTTAAGGAGAAGCAAGGCGCCGCTCAGAGACAAGTGGATGGACATGGAAGTGTCCATTGTGTTGCTCCTGAAGGATGAAAAGTATGCAGTGACTGGACAAGTTATAAACAACAAACTTTTTAGCTTTTTAATAAAACACAGAATTTACTAAAATGTCCTTGGAGTATAGTTGACGTTTGTCAGACTTGTACAAACCCAAATCCCATCTGTAACATGATCTACTCCAGAGTTTCCAAACTTTTCCGAGCCATGGCCCCAAAAACCATTAGCTTCTGACTATGGAGCCACTTTGCAAATCCATAAACAATGCTAATATAATGTACAGAAACATAAACCTTTAGATTTTTTTCTCACTTTTATTCATTGTTCAATAATTAGTACATTTGTTCAGCATATGTAATAACCTTCTGATTTTAGTTGGCAATGAGTTTTGTAGATAATATATTGTGAATTAATAAATCTGATGTTCATGTTATTATATCATACCTGATAATAACACTTTCTACCAGAAAAGGAATATCTCCTTTGGTTATAAGAAAATGTTATAAATATTATTATCAGTCATATGTCAGATTTAGTTTAATCTCCACAGTTCTTACAGACGGATCCTTTTGGTCTTTTTCTTGTCAGAAACTTTTTCATTTTGCTACTTGTGGAGCAAAGCAGTTTGATCAATTTGACGATAAACCAATTAGACAAATGAGAAAGCAGATAATTTCTCATTTGTCTAAAAAAAGGCTATTTCTATCTTCTATTTCTGTCGTCAATAAGTTTCTGTAACTTGTAACAAGATTACAGTTTCTTTGAAAAAAAAAAAAACACTTGTCTGATTAACAAGGCCAGATGTTGAGGAAATATTCATGGTAAAAACACCTTCACTGGTTTAACTAAGTCTTTGCCACTGACTACTATGTCACAATAAATATCAGAAAAAACAATACATCGGACAGTCGGAATGAAAACCACATAAATAAAAAGTAAAGCAAAAAAGATGAGTTTTGGTTATTTAAATGTTTCTTTGGGCACCAAAGTTTTCTGCTAAACTCTTTTCTATAATTTGGAAGGAGTTTCTGTGAAAGCCAGATCACCTTTTGTTTGATACCAGATGTTGAAAGCAGAGTGACTTTCACTGGTGTTCAGATGTTGCAAAGATGCATTAAGCAGGATGTGGACAGATGCTTTGAAATGAAACTGGGACACAAGCAGTGAACAAAAGTCAAAATTTCACTTCTGGGTTCATGATTTCCACAGACTGGAAAAAAGAATGTCCTTGTTCACTATGAAGTTATAATGCAAGTGAAAAAAAACAACAAAGAAAATACGGTCCTTCATTCAATAGACTGAAGTGAATTTTCTTAAATGTAATTCTGAGCTGGAAAACAAAAACAGAGGAGATGGAGAAACAAAATAAAGGGTGAGAATCTGATGAGGCTGACCAGAAAACTCATAAACTTTTGGTGTCTATTTCCAAATGTTCACATATCAAGGTATAATTAGAGCTACTTTCTTTATCTCCAGAAGATAAAGTGACTAAGCAGCACTTTAGAATGTGTTTATAGCAGGAGGAAATGAGCTCATAACCTCATTATCGAAAGTGTTGCCTTCATTAGTTGAGCTAATCTCTCTGCACAACTCCATAAACCATGTCTTTCTGATTGCACAATCGCATACTTTCCCATCAAAAGCAACCCGCCGTAGTTGCCGTGGTGACATTTGGGGACGTCTTGTAACATCCTTCAATCTGCCCTCAGGGTGACCATGGTGTAAATTCATCTGGGTGTCTTGCTGCTCTGAATGCCCTTCACTTGTAGATTATAGTACTATTGCTCAATATATAGTACTATAGTCCTTCCTTGTTCAATTTTTTCGTATTGTTTTTTTCTTTATCATGTTGAATATATAATGTTTCTTCATGTACGTTTAGAAAAAGATGATTGGAAATCACACGCTATAGTCTGGTACTTTTAAAATTTGTACTTTCAATTTTGTTTTGTAGTTTTAGATGGGTTCCTTTTTTAATTACTGACTGAGTTGGACGTCATCATCACTTTTATATGAATTTTTCTCCAGGAAGACTATTCAGTCTAATTAGCAGCAATGGGTTGCTTTTGACTTTTAATTTATCACCACATGTATTGTAGCAAGAAAAACTTAATTTGTTTTATTGAACTATGAATAACATGTTTAAAACATGTTCAGTATTTTATAAGATGCTGAGATTTTTTTTAAAGGTGGATGCTTACCTGTTGATCACATATACAACGAGAGACGAAGCGCTGAAGAAAAGAGAAATTCCACAGCCTATGTAACTGATGTAAGACAGTAATTTCCAATGGGCTTCATCTATTGGCATTCTTATCTATAAAATAGGGAAAAAATGGTAAAAATACTAGCAAGGGATTCTAAATCTTACAGAAACTCGTGGAAACAAATTAGAAGTGCAAATCACCATCATTTCTCACATCTCATTAATGAAATCAAGATACTCTTTATTCTAATTTCTTATAGTTTTATTACAATTATTGTGAAATAACCACTGATTATGAGCAAAGGGAACTTTGTCAAATGAAGAGTTCCTTGTTACCAGAAGGACAGCAAAGGGGGTTGCATGGCTGCACTTGCAGGTAACTTGATCTTGGTCAATCTCAGTTTCACATCCGTCTCCTTTCCAGACAAAATCTTGAAAAAACATTCAGTGTTTTAGTTACTGGTAAAAAACACAACACATTTCTAATCAGGAAATTTTAATTTACTTTTCAAACTTTGTGTTTAAAAATTATTAAAATTAATTAATTAATATTTAGTCTAGAAAATAGCTTCAATACATTAAAATCTATTACATGAATTAATTGAAATGAATGGATTAAAGTCTGTGACCCAACCGTTACACAAAGTAACCGTTACAGTCCCACCTTGAAGCTCTGACAAAGATCTAAACAAAGTAGAATGAAAGGTTAATTCTAATATTAATTCTTTACGAGTGATGAAAAACTTCTCGTTCCATTGATAGATTATTTTACATGTAAAAATACATTTTTCCCATTTTATAAGTGAAATAATTTGCCAATGGTAGTTTTTGTCTCCCTAGTTTTTCACCTCAATCAAGGAATTATTCATGTAAAACAGGCTCCTATTTCTTGCTGAAAAGTTACTTGTAAGTAAGTTCTGTCTTATTTAATGTACGCTAAAATATTTTGACTAGAAACTAAACCAGAAATATACTTGGTAAGATTCAATATTTTTGCAGTCTAATAAAGAAGCTCAGATCTAAACTGATTGTTTTCTGCCTATTTTAGCCAAAATTCAGCTCAAGTTCTTTAGATACTCATGATGTCCACCATCTATAAAGTGGTTATTACTAAAGATTATTCTTTTATTAATCAACCAGTAGCTGTTGTGGCTGTTAGAATGTATCTGGATACCAGCTTGTCAAAAGTTGGTATAATCTTTTAGACTCCTACCGTCGACATCATCAAAGTAGCGACACAGTAACTGGGAATCATTCTGTGAAAACACAAACAATGCAGAGTTACCTTTTCTCATATTTTCTTGACTTGGTGAATGTGAGACAAGCGTCTTACCCTTTCTGGTTTCACAACCCCGAAAATCATTTTGATTGGTGGGTTGAGATTCTGAAGGTGAGACTCGCCTAACGCTTCTATCCTGAGAACCGTGGAGAAGATCTCCTCCATATCAAACTAGTAGGGAGACAAAACAGGAAGGAGGAGAAGCTCAGCCCACTGTGACACCCTGCGTACACCGTTTATTTGTCGCAGGAAACTGTTTGAAGAAAGTGTTCAATGAAAATCAGACGGGGCAGGTCGGACCTGGAACTGGCTGTGGTCCCTGTAGCTGACCAGGCCGATCACTCGCTCCTCTGGTGGCATGTTTTTCAGTGCATTCACTGGGATCCAAACCTCAGGGACAACTGAGTCGCTGTTGAGCCATAGCTGGTAATAATGAAAACACAAAATAATCTCAAGTCACGTTAAAATAGATACACATATTTAATTTTTTTTTATAAACTAAAAGAAGCTGACTTAAAATAAAAAAACTCACTGAAATGTATTTTTATGGTAGACAAGCAGACAGAAGTGAAAGGGATGTAGCAAAAGTACAACTTCCTGTTCCATTACACCATAATATTTCCTTCACCACATAGCATAAAAGAAAATAAACATATCCTTAGTTTAACCTCTGTAAAACAGATGTAAAAAAACCCTGATTGTCGGTATTTTTCAACCTTCCTCTTCTGACCACCTGCAGATAAACTTTCATTTCTCACATTCCTTTGTTGCTAGCAGGATGTGGCACGTAGAGGCAACATTCACAGAGGATCATCTAAACTTGATTTCAATGAAAGAACAACTGGATAAAAATGTTGCTTGGATCGTTTCAGCTCAACAGGCTGCAGATGACTTTATTCATGATGTACCTATTCTATGTTGTGGAAATAAAGGGTAGAGGAAACATCTGGTGGTTCAGTGGAACCTCTGAATATAAATTCAATTCAATCCAAAAGACAAGTTGGATGTATAACATATGTATTTGGAAGAAATGTGTCACAGAAATGGAAATCAGAATCATCAGAACTCAAAATTATTGTAATACCAGAGATAAATGCAGGTTTGAATGGGAAGAATATTGAATAATAAAGATCCTGAACACAGTTTCTCTGAGGCATAAACCTGGTTGACATGAGATGTACCTTTTGTTTTTTTGGAAGTAGAATCAACTTAAACTTTTGACTCAGGAAAAGAAACAACACATTCCTCTCCATTTTAAGATATTTTGCAGTGGACTCACATTCCTACATAATCCACAAATCTGAGGCCTTCCCACCTCATTGTTGTGCAGAAGTGTTGGATGTACTTGTATTTCTGCCTCTAGGAAAGCAATAAATAGATATTGTGTGTCAAACATGTCTCACTCTACTTGAAAACATCATGCTTGTAGCAATGCCAGATAGAAACAACAACTGTCTACAGCAGCCACATCCTGCACATTCGTATTCTGTCGTATTTTTATAACCGATATGCAATCCGGTTTATAGGTTTAACTGTATTTGCTCACACTCTCTGGGGTCTTTCTTTCTAAATAAAAATAATTTTCACTCCCTTTCTCCTTGATTTTATTTTGGTAATTTGCTTTGGCATTTTTGGGAAAAGACATGACTACTTTCTGTTTTCTAGTCTTAGCTGTTTAATCACCTAACACGACAAAATGTTTCTTTACAGAAAACCTAAAAAGTCCTGAATATGAGTCTACTTTGAATACTTCCAGTGATTTGGTTGATTTGGTCTGAAGTCTTTAAGCAAAGAGACTATCAAAAAGAATCAAAAATGTATGTCTTAACTGTGTCATGACCTCATCATCTCACTGAAGCTTCCTGTGATATTATGGGAAGATGAACATTAACTGAGCGAAAAGAAGGCCAACGGGTGTGAGGCAAACAGAACCAGGGGTTCCAGTCCCAGTAAGGGATCTTTATATTTCCCTGCTTCAACACTTGGGATTTAACTTACTGAATCATAAGTGGTTTTCTGCAGGATAATAGAATTGAGGATATAAATTTAGGACTATGGTGCCATTGCACAACAACATAGCAACCATGATGTCAGAGATAAGTAACAGCAGTGGAAAACATGCAAATCATAGACACTTCAGGCCATAAAGTAAGTTTGCTGTGTTTACTTTGTTATCTGTTGTGCTGTAAAACTCCAGCAGGCGACCAGAGAACCTTCTGTACACTAAGGCTGTTTTCACACCTGACAGTCCAGTAGACATGGTTAGATTGGGGGGTCAAAGGTGCAACAGTTGCTACATTTTTAGATGCTGTGGTTCACTTTCACACTGCGCTGTGTCAAACCATGAAGCCCTTTGATGAACATGTCCACATCCTCGCCTGTGGAGGTGCTGCACCAAAATCCACTGAAGGAAACAATATGAAAACATTTAAAGAAGACACTGAGAACAATTTCCTTCTTCACAAATTATAAACAAAAATGGAGTGGCCTCAGATTTTTAGTAGTTTATCTTTCGTCTTTGGCAAAAGACCACAAGTCATTTCTCCCTCCAGTGCTAGACTCACACATTGATTTTGGTTGTATTTACCCAGAATGCCACGCGCCACAGTTCACTTCCTGCTTTTGGAGCAGCCTCCCATTCTATTGGCATTCAAATTCAGGATTTGGACAACACCAGAAATCACTTCAACCGAACTGAGACGTAAGTTTTTGGACTTTGATTCTTGGTCTGCATCAGAGTTCGATTCACATCTCCCCAAGCAAACCAAAACTTCTAGGCAAATGAACAAGAGTTCAATTGAAGTGGACTAAACAGGGCTGGTGTAAATGCACCCTAAGGCTGCATATGGTTTGATGACATTATATGACACTTGTAACTTAACACGGTTGAATGGTCCAGGAATATTTGTCTCGTCTATTCACATCGTTTGAAAGGCCTCAGGGAAAATCTGTCAGAATAACTAATGTAAAACTCTCCAGCATTTCATTCAGCCAGAGTAACTTTCATCATGACTTTCATTAAATAGAAACATGAGTAAATCTGCTACAAACCCCCCCCCAAACAAACAGAAAACAGGCTTGTTAATACTTGGAGAGGTGCTGTATGCATACAGTATTTCTCAAAGTGTTAGGTGGTATGGAGAAGTATGATAATGTACTTCCTCTACAGATTACACCATGACTACACCTTTCATAGCTCAACATCTTTACAAATGTTGTACCTGAGGAGCTTTCAGTGGGATCGTGTCTTCTGAAACGTTGAGGACTGTGTCATTGATTTTGAAAACATTCACAAACAAGCACTTCAGGTTGTAGGTCTTGGAGCTGCCACCCTCAAGCTCAGTCGTATTCATAATTTTATGAATTATTTGCTTCTCCAGTCTATAGAAGGGACAAAACAAAACATGTCTTCTTTATAGAAACAAGCAATCATTGAAAAGTCACAAATACAGAGCCTTGCATGTACGCCTCTGTCAGGTGTAGGTTTTGTGAACATGGCACATAAATACAGATGTCCAGTCTGCTTTCTATTAGAGCTCAAAGTCAGAAATTTTTGTAAACATTTTTAAAATGTTGGCACAGATTTTCCATTAGGATTTGGTTTGGGCTTTGGCTGGGCTATTTACTGCTGGGATAAAGCTTGATTTAAATCCCCATGAAATGATGCTGCCACTACCATGTTTCACAGTAGGGAATGGTGTGTTCAGGGTAATGTGTAGTGTCAGTTTTTTAACACACATAAAAGAAGTTCGAAGTTCAGCTTTTGTCTCGTGTGACTAGATCACCTTGTTCAACATGTTCGATGTCTCTTACATTTTATATAGTAAACAGGAGTACTTTTGGATTTCTTTCACTGATCATTTTTATTATTCAGAGGCACAACTGACATGATGAGGTTGTATTGATTTATAAAGCAAGGCAGAGACAGTAAGCAGATTTGAAGTTTTGATTAAAATGAAGAGCAAAAATATAGAAAAATGACAAGGCACACAGGGAGCCAGAGCAGGACAAAAAACAGAAACCAGGAACAAACAGCCAGTAGAGAAAAACAGGGACGTAATGGGATCAAAGGGGAGCCAAAGAGATTATAAGTACTGGAAGAGTGAATGCTGGAACAAAGGTTCTGGGCGGATTCACTAATGGGTTCCAGGTGTGAGATGAGAGAGCAGATGAATTTTTTATTGCACTCTTTCTGTTTATGTTTTTGATCATGTACATTTATTTTTATGTTTTCTCCACATTCCTATCCTATCAGCAAAATTTGAATCAATTTGGCTTAAACTATCATTAAAAAACACAAATAATTTTCTTTCCCAATTATGTGTTACTCAGTTTCATAAAATCACAATAAGATAAGTTCATATTAGTGGTTGTCATGTGTTAAAATGTCATAAAGGAGAAAATGTACTTGCAAGGCACTGTTCAGTACACACAGTCAATTTAGGAGACTTCAAGAAAGTCAGTAGCCACTTAATGCTTTAGTGGCTACTCTGCTTACCAAAAAAAAGAAAAGAAAAGTAAACAAAAGACTGGCACTTACATTACATACGCCTTCTTAATATCATAACTGGTTCTGAAGAGATTTGGACATGAATCCTTTATGTAAAGGAGTGCCATCATTTTCTTCTGGGAATCGTTGATTTCTTTCAATCTGTGAATAAGTGGCAGGATGGAGTCTTCACTGCAGTTGGCGTGGTAGCAGTCGGTGTCCGAGGTGTCTGACAGGAAAGACAAATCAAACAGAAAACACTAGAAAAATGATATGTATTCTACACAGTTTGGGCTGGTGAAAATGCATAGAAGGGTAAAAGTTTCAATATAAATCAATTATTTACCAAGACTGATGCAAATTAGCTTGCAGGTGCAAACAGAGTCTTTTGCACAGGAGCTGTGTACACATTATGAACTAGCTCTTTACGTCGGGTTAAACTGAAAAACAAGTAACACATTTTCCAAGAAAGATTCTCCTACTTACTTCCATGTATGGTATACACAGTGATGTTATGGCTTCCATTTGTCACTGAACAGTTTAAACAGCCACATGATCCATGGAACCACGTATCTTTGGTGGGTAAGCACCAAAAGAAACAGTCTTCATCGTTCTCACATACAGCACCTTCACGATTCCTATTCTCAGTCGTGTTTCCATAAGGCACCGTGATGTTTAAATTGTACTTAGAAATGCTGATACACACTGAGGACAGAATGCAAAACAAACTCATTTATTGTATATAGACAACACAAAAACATATTTTTTTAAAACCCTGTTACCGATGTTGCACCTCTGGAGAAACTGAGTTCTCAGATCCTTTTTTTCTAATCCTTTTTTTCTAAACAAGTAATGAAAACAAATAATAATAATCTGGCTCTTGTACCTTCATCAGCCCTCGACTGGTGGAGAAGCAGCAAAAACAGAACTGGAATCATGGTTTTTGCTCTGTGTGTATGGAATAAAAACATACACAAGAAAGGTAAAATTTATTTAAAATTCTTACTATATAGATCTCTCTCCCTACATATACAGCCAAAACAACTGTGAGTGTGCTTGTGTTTATAAAGTTTCTTCATATGAACCTCCAGTCTGTCGTGGCATATGGTCAAACCTCCAGAAGAAAATTCTGCTGGAGGTTTTTTCCTGTTAAACATATTTTTTCTCCACTGTTGCTACATGCATGTGTGATATTAGGGATTTTTGTTTCATACAACTGTTACATGTAATTTGAAAGTTGTTCTTTTATTGTATCATTTTTCGGATTAGAAGCAAAGCCAACTTTTCAAAGTGGCCTCGCAAAAGTCCTGATCTGAAAAGATTAGGGTCACATTAAGAAGGTCAGAGATAAATAGTAAATACCAGTGAAAACATACACACTGGTTAACAATTCTAAGATTTGATTGCTGCAGTGAAGAGAAAAGAAAATCTTATTGAATAAATTCTGATAAATCAAACATTACAGAGCAAAATGCTAGAAACTAGCAACATGACATGATGTTTTATTTGACACAATGCAGTATCAAATATCTCTTTTTACTTTTAAGATGTTTTATACATTCATAGAAATCCAACAGAGTAAAAAAGCTTACCTCAGCCTTCAGATGCCAGAACTGCTTTTTCCTCCAAAGTTAAGAGAATGAAGGGAAGACGAGGCTGACACAAGATGAAACGTTCCAGTAAGGTGTTCAAAGATGCTGCTGTGCATCTTTGAACACAGCAGCATCTGTTTTAAGCAAATAATTTTTATGGTGCCACCTCAGCTCCATGAATGAGTAACGTTTTCAGAGCAGCTCTGTGCAAATATAAACAGGAACATGATCCAACATGATGACATTATGTGAAAATGACCAGG
Organism: Micropoecilia bifurca; assembly: GCA_903067075.1. Classification (NCBI taxonomy): domain Eukaryota; kingdom Metazoa; phylum Chordata; class Actinopteri; order Cyprinodontiformes; family Poeciliidae; genus Micropoecilia; species Micropoecilia bifurca. The sequence goes on along the minus strand of CAEGAF010095987.1, from coordinate 958 downwards.
ATTTAATCTAAAGGGCTTCTCTGTCACACTGACTGCAGGTGTGGCAGTTTGTAGACAAGGCCTTTGCTGAAAACACCATAAATTAATGTAGACGTAGAGAAGATTCAGATTCTTAAAAAATGAAAAAAACCCAGGTTTTACACTGAAACTTTATTTTTATAATGCTTAGTGTGATTAATAAATATATTTAGCTTGAAATATTTTACTAGCAACCTAAATGTTTAGTTCGCAAGTAAGCTAAATATTTGGCTTGCTTGCGGAATACTTACTTCGCAGGCTAACTAATTGGTTCAGAGAAAAATATTTAATTTGGAAAATTATTTAGTTTGAAAATTACATGTTTTGTTTGTAAATAAAATGTTTAATTTGGAAAATAAATATTTAATTTGGAACGAAATGTCTGGTTAAGCTACATGTTGAATTTAGAACTAAATAGTTTGTAAACTAAATTTTTTGCTCAGATTTACATTTAGTTGGGAACTAAATATTTAGTTTGCAAACTGAATATTTAGCCCAAAACTATTACATTTTTAAATGTATGAACAACGATGGTGGAAAGAATTGACAGTAAAATTGACCTGCACTGATTTTCTCTGTGTGATATGATAGAACTAAATATTGGTTGACAGCAAAAATATTCTGTGCACTGTAAAAAAAAGTCAGTAAATTTACGGTAAAAAACGGTAGAAGACCAACAGTTTTTGACCGTAATATCCAAAAACATATAAATACCGTAGAAATTACATGGAACTACCGTAAGTCGAAACTGCAAAGAAAGTCAATAAATTTACGGTAAAAAACGGTAAAAGACCAACAGTTTTTGACCGTCATATCCAAAAACGTTTCATTACCGTAGAAGCTACATAGAATTACTGTAAGTTGAAACTGCAAAGAAAGTCAGTAAATTTACGGTAAAAAACGGTAAAAGACCAACAGTTTTTGACCGTCATATCCAAAA
>CAEGAF010095986.1:0-32363 GCA_903067075.1 Micropoecilia bifurca | reverse complement strand
GTAACATTAAATCATGCTTGGCTGCAACTGTATCGATGGCGGCTCTTCTTCTATTCAGTGTTTGTAGCTTCTGTTAGATTCTTGGCGCAGCTCCTCTCCTGCTACTGGTACCTAAAATCACGATATCCTCACTGTGTATCTCTCTGAAAAATGAACCCATTTAAATAAAGAAATCCCTCCATGGGTGATACCACGATAGAGAGCGTTCATAGCGATAACACCGTTGCTGTAAGTGGTCCGGTATGAAACGGGGGTGATAGAACAACACAGCACTTTTAAATTTCAATAATCAGAATGCAGAAATTGTTTCCGTTGTTTTAAAAGGTTTATGTCAAACTGCCTTTTCCCCATCGATACGCTCCCCGACGGCCTTAGCGGCTTAAAAAAAGACGCGCACATTGCGCAAAATTCTGAAAAAGGAGAAGCGGGACATAAAACGGAGCGACGAACTAGATGTGAATTTTGGCATAAAAGCAGAGAATCCGACGCTGACCAGTGAAAAATCAACACATGATGTGAAAAACATCATGTGTTGATTAGGCGGCGCATCAGGTGATGAGATTACTGCTGGTGAGAAACTAAAGTGACCTAAAGTGAAAGAAACTAAAGTAAACATAGCAATAAATCAGGAGAGGATAATATTAATCAAATGAAACTAAATGGAAATGAACCAAGAACAAAATACAAGAATAAACCTAAGAAACTAAAGTAAATACAGAGGAATAAACTGATGTGGCAAGACCTTTCAAGCAATAATTAATACAGAGGCACTATAAACATACACTATTTCCAGATAAAAGGTAAAATAATATTGTTGAAATGTCATGGGTTTGTTGAGACCATATCTAGTACTGAGAATAAATATATCTTACTGACCATAACAGTAAATAACTGATCACTTATTTATGTTTTTCATTATATTTGATATATTTATTTCTTCAATATTATTTTTCATGTCAGTATTAATGTCATGAGGCTGATGACTCCATGACACTTTCAGTTTGACTCATTAGGATTATAATAAAGATATAATCCATATTTCTGTCTAATATTTGTATGGCATTAAAAGGACCTGGAACTTTTGTTTTTCCCCTGAAAGCTCTGGTTTGCACATTAAATGCCACATGGGTAAAATTTTATGGATGATACTCAGATGTCTCATTCTCCTGAAGGCAGCGCAGAGCTGCACCACCAGAAACCGACAAACACTGAAGAGAAGAAGAGCTATGATTAATGTAGTTACAGTTCTATCCATGTTTTAATGTTGCAGAGCTCAGTCGTTTTGCAAACAGTTCAAAGTTTAAACTGGCATGTTGAACATCTGTTATCTGGTTATTTTGTGGAATATTTAACAACTAGAAAATGGTAAAGAATAAGTATATTTGTTCCACTCTGATTGGCTGCTGTTAGGCCTACTGATTTTAAGTTGAATGTTCATTGCATTTTTTGTAGAAACCTGTGAAAATAATTTCTATTCCCATTACTTTTTTGCTCTCTGGGAAATTATTTTTGATGATAAATACAGAAACAAGCATAAAAAAATAAAAATCTAAACATCTACAATAGTGATAGTAATATTAATGATAAAATAATGTTCAGTGCAAAGTAGCCTAAAAATTATTTGGTGGGGTCGCTGAGGGACCTGGATAAGGGCTAGGGGGGCGCTGGCCCAAAAAAGGTTGAGAAACACTGGTCTAAGCATTCATTTCTAGCCAGCAAACCGAGGCGGTCGAAACTGACTTGTCTATAAGTAACAGAATAAGCTTATAGAGTTGATTTTATTTTTTTTAATCTAAGGATTCTATTTTTCTAGCTATATGGTTCAAACCATGTTTTTCATGAACAAAAAAAGCCTTTATTTTTGCTGGTTGCCTGCATTTAGCAAGAGGTCTTAGTAAGAGGCCACACCCTGACAACCAAACTATCATGACACCAAATATCATTTCATGACTATGAGTGACTTTTGTATTGTGCAAAATCCAGTTTATGTAATAATTTTAAATATGTTAGCCATTTTATTCATGGGTGGAAAAAGAAGCACTTCCCAGCTTATTTTGTTGAGTTTGAACATGTTTCTTCCTCTGTCCAATTTGTCCAGTGCATCGTTTGCCAGGCATCTCTTTGTTTGTTCTCCTGACAAACAGTCATTGGGCAATTCTGGAACGTGTTCTGGTACACACAACATTTCTAATACCTTCTTGTGTGTGCGGCAATATACATGTTGCTGATTTGTGAACAACTCCGATGGAGTGGCAATCTATCTAGGCAATTTGTCGAAGCAGATTGAGTGTTGAAACATTGCTGGTTGTCTAGTTAACTTGTTAATCAGTTTCATTGGTCAAATAGTAATGAGTTGATAAGATTTGTTCTTATCCTTCATTTTATTCTTTCATTTTTTTGTTTTTTTCCATGTAGACTAAAAATAAATATAAAAATGGATCTCGGGTATTACAGCATAAACAGAATAACGTTTTTTTGTACATCATTCCAACAAATGTCCGATTGTTCTCTGCTTTATGTGGGCACCTGCTTTTACACACTTTGACCATAATGATTTTTTGTCTGATGCGTCTGCAATGTTTGCTTGAGGTAAACAGTATTGACTGCAGTGATCTCAGTGATGAAACTTCATTACATCTGAATGGACTTACCAGAAGAGCACATTATTTTACTACCGGTACTTTGGCCCAACATTGCGGTAAAGGTTTTGCGCTTAGATTTTTTCTTGTTCTTTTTTGTTGTTGTTGTGTTTGCTTTTTGCTCTAGTTATTGCCACATACCCCTCCAATCAACTCCTATCCCACCTTTAACCCACTCAGCCTACGGCGGGTTGGTGTGGTGGCGTTTCTTTTTTCCATTTTCATTTTTTTGCTGACACCACAACTCTTGAATGGGTGTATTCACATTTACAAATGCAACTATTGCACATAGTGTACAAGTCATTTGCAAGTCATACTCCCTGAACTTTCTCTGTTTGCAATACTACACCCAGAAATAATGTTTTTATTTTATCGTTATTATTGAGCCAGTTCATCTGCCCCTGTTGGAGAGCCCTTTGGATAAACATGTTTTTTAAAAATGTGCTTTATAACTAAAATGGACTGGATCGGATTGGAATATAGTCGTGAACTATCCTGCAGCATCATTCCCAATTCCCAGCAAACACGAGGAAGATAATTGTTTCAGTCAGTAACTTTTTTTTTTTCAACTCAAATTTTTATTGAGGAACAACATTAAAAGTATGCATCTCATTTCTTCACAAAAGTTGGTACAGTCTTATACAATCTTCTGTTCAGTTTGTTATATTGAGCTAAATAGCATAGCCCTTCAGGTGATTATCCCGGCTTCAGTTTTAAATGTTCCATTTTACTTTACTCCTCCTGCACTCCAATTCCACACAGGAGAGTGGGGAGGAAAGAGTTTGACCAAGTCCGTATCACATCAGAATAACTTTTCCGAACCATAAAACAAATAGTCAAAACCGAACAGAGTATCTAAGGAACAATGGGTGTCACTTCACTTTCATTAGTATCAGATCTGGTGTTCATGAAAGTCCGCCACGGGATCCAACACCTTTCAAATCTGTCTTGTTCCAGTTTCAATGCAAATGTCAGTTCTTCCATGTTGCAAATGTCTTGGATGATGTTTACCCAGTCTTCTAGTGTGGGCGTTTTGTCAGTCATCCATTTCCGAGTGCTTGATTTTTTACCCGCACTTAGCATTATGTTGAACATATATGTTTTATAGAATCCCTTTACACAGTTTGGTTGTTTGCCCAGGATCATGGTCTCAAAGTTTGGAGCAAAATTGGCCCCAATAACAGTTTCCATACTTGGTTTGATTGTCTTCCAGTAAGAAAATAGCTTGGGACAGCTCCAAAAGATTTGAAAATGTCCAGCTTGTTTTGACCCACATAGCCTCCAGCTTGTTTTATCTGAATCTCTGCACCTCTGAGCTGGTGTTTTGAAGAAGCATGTAACAGTCTTCCAAGCAAATTTTCTATATACTAATGATGATGTACATTTCCAACAGTTATTAAAAATGTCTAACCAGTCATCAATTTGAATTTGTCAGTCAGTAACTTTTAATCAAAGTGGACAGAAATCACCTGCGGAGTACCCGAAGGCTCAGTCTTGGAACCCCTCGTATTCAATAAAAAGGATTGACTCAGTCAGGCCTAATATTACAGTGAACCAGAGAGGTTAACAGAATGCAAAAGTCTCAACACAACAACAAAAGCCAAAGCAGACGTGATGCTAGCAAGTTTTTTTTTTTTTAAACAGAACCGTTTTGCTGTTGTGGCATTTGCACTTTGTCGACCTTTCTGGGCCACCATATATTTTATAGATGCATCCGGAACTTTTCAGATATATGTATTTTTTTTTATCTTTGGAAACCGTATATATCTATGACATAAGATCCCAATAAAATACATAAAAGCTTGTGCTTTTCCAAAATGTGAACAATCCAGAGGCAAAAATACTTTTGCAAGGTGCCGTACGATGTCTCCAGGTTTGTGGTTGGAACTTGACAAAAAAAATTAAAAAGTAAAAGGGAATACCTTTCAAAGCGCTGTTAATCTTTTGATTTTACTATTTTGAAATCATCTCAACACTTCCAATTTAAAAAAGGCATGATTTATTTCTTGGTTTTCATTTCTTATAAACTTTTATTTGAGTGTATCACTCTCCTCAATTATCGGAACCACGGCAACCTTTTCACTTTTAACCTTTTTACACCAGTAAAAATCAATCCACTCCTCCCTTTCTGGGAAGCCTGGCCCTTCTCATGGTATTGGTCATCCAGTGGGATAAAAAGAGCATTGCTGCTGCAAGTCGTTACCGTTTTAGGAGCAGAACAATGGCTGGAGGTTCTAACTTCATTTGGGTTCCCTTCCTTCTCATCTGTGTCTTCCCTACGTCTGACAACAGACACGGTAAGAAGCAATGCTGTCCCGTAATGTTTCCAGTAAATATAGCATTGAAACATTGATTGAAATTTGAATCCTTGGTGTGCTTTCAGTACCGTATAATGTGGGTGAGTTTGTCAAGAACACTGGAAACCCAGAGCTGGACGACATCCTGTCCAAGATTACTGTGAGTCCTCACTGATTCTGACTTTGTTCATTCATAGTGTATGTAAAGAGAGTACACTGCACAGATTATGTGATGGAAAAAAATAAGACCATGCTGATCCGTTGTAAAGCTTTTACCATTTTTAAGGCGACATCTTGATATTAATTTGAAAACAAACAAAAAGGAAATTAATGGGAAAAATTAACCTTATGAGAAAGCTACACTAACCTGGTTGCACAAGTTTTCACACCCTGAAACTCATCTGACATTGAAGCACATTTGGATTTAATTTCAGTATTCAGTCATCTTTCAGTTTGACTCAAAGTTGGACAACTACAAGCTGAAAAAAATGTTGCAATTTAAACTGCAGCATTCAGTCAGCTGAGTTGAGAAATCAGGGCAAAGGAAATATTTTCTTGACACACTTTTGCCACAGCCTCCCTGAGTACTATTACTGAACATGTCTCACAGTTTGTGCACAAAATTTGAACAGAGTGACATTTTCAGTAACAGCAGAATAATGCACAATGTCACAAAGCTTAAATCATCTCAAACTGTTCTCTTTAAGTCGACTCCAATCTGATTGTGTGAATCTGATTTCAAGTTACACCACGTCGGTTCTGTGCTATGAATAATCACATATCCAGTGAAACCTTTCATCTTACTTAGGTTTTGCACAATTTTCATATCCACTGTGTTGCTGTAGTAAAGGTTGGGTACCCAGGATACAACTTTGTGCAAAAGTTGTATCCTGGGTATATAATGATTGAACATTTTTAATGTATTCCTCTCAGATACCCTTGCCAGATGGAACTGGTTTCGACGAAGTAAATGTAACGGTATGTAATAATCACCTCCTTTTCATGCTAATTTGAATGTTGTCTTCTTTGGGTTCTTCTAATCTAATGCCTTTCATTCTCTTTCAGGCAATAAAAATCAGACTTTGCACTGGTGAGTGTATTCTTTATACATGTTCCAGTTCTGATTTGACGCATGCTTACAGGTTCTCTCTTTTGTTTTTGCAAGGGGTTGAGGAAAGCTTGGATTCACTGAACAAGCAGCTTCGGGAAGCAAGTCAGCGCAACAGCAAGCTGGGTGAGTAGACGGTACATCCTCCTTCGGCGGGTTGGAAAGCTTCCTCTTGCGTTGTTCTGCTGTAACCTGCGCGCTCCATCGCAGACGGGGAAGCCTTCGAGTTGAGGCGGGAGGTCAGGGAGTTGAAGCTGAAACTGTCCACCTGTGGTTTGGCTGTGACGTTCACCGGCAGCTGTAAGATCGTGCCTGAAAATCCTGAAAATCAGAGGAGGCTTCAACAAGCAAAATGCTCAAATGTTTTGTCTGTTTCCCGACAGCGTACCACACCCAGCTGCAGACCAAACTGAAGCATCTGCTGGAGGTGATTGACAGTGAGAACATTCAAGGTGAGACCACATTTTAAGGTCATTTTCATTTTATAATGCGTCGGCATAGTGGAGTTTTTCTTGAAAATATATTTCTTATAGTTTTGAAGATCATGACTCTGACCAGGGATGTTAGATCTTTACGGAGGAAGTTTGAATCCCTTGTTAACTCAAATGGTAATTCGACCGAGATAACAGGTGAGAAGTTTTATTCATACATTCAACGTTTTCAGTTTTTCAAAAATGTTGATTAACTTCATTCATAAAAAAGGGTATAAATATCATTGGCTTTTTACGCAATTTGTCGCATTATAACGGCAAACTTCAATATTTTTAAATAGGATTTTGTATCCTAGCTAAAAGTAGTGAAGTGAACTGTGGAGTCGAAAGAAAAAAACTTGATTAGAGTCAAAAATGTAACAGCAATTAGTTAGCTAGTCATAGAGAAAAAAAGGGTGTCCATTTTTATTTTTACTGAATGTCTGCCTTGAATAACAATGCCTTAAATCTGTTTTCTGAATTCATTTCAAACAGCTGTGCAAGCTGAACTGAACGCAAAGACCGCCGAACTCAACGCCAAGAAGCCACAAATCAACAGAAACAGTGAAACTTTGGCAATAAGTGAGGTTTTTTGTTTCTTTTTTTTTCTTTTGGAAAGATTTATTCCTTTGCTGAGGAGTGAAAATGGTGTTCAGTACATGATGAGTGTAATTCCTGTTTCCAGTCCTAGAGATAATCTCCTTGCAGAATCAGATCTGGGACCTGCAGCAGACCGAACTGAGCAGCAAAACCGCTCTTACTGTCGACGGACGACTTCTGGGTAAATCGCGCTCTCTTTGACGGAAAAATTTGAATTTTACAGTTCACCCATAAATTCAATCTCATAATCCATACTCTTAACTCCCCTCAGCACTTCAAGAGCTACTGGACAGGAAGCTCTCCGAGCTGCAACGCAAAGAAGACCCGATCTCTATTGGTGTGTAAGACTCTCCTACTACATTTGCCAGTGTTTCTTCTTTTTTATCCACAATTTTAAAGTCATACTAAAAAAAAAAATAACCTGGTATTTCTAATCTTTCACCTGGACGTGACTGATCAGTGCTGGAGCTGATTTCTGTGCGCCATAAAATCACGACGATGGAGAAAAGGATCAAGATCCTGACGGAAGGATCCAAATCTAAAATCCTTGGTGAGTTTGTGTTTGCAAATCACCAACACATATCTTGTTCAGATTTTGCATGTTGAGCTTGATTTTTTATTTATTTATTTATTTATTTATTTTCATTTTACTTTCAGATGCTCAGAGGGAATTGAGGCAAAAGATTGAGCAACTGAAGAGAGCGGTCATGCTGCTGAGTGGACGGGAGAATGACAAGAATCTTAGTAAGCCTGCACTCCAACATGCCCACTTTGGTTCTTGTTTTATTTTTGCGTTGACCCCAATGTGCTTTTGATTCGGATTTTTCAGCCAGGGAGATCCTGAGGCTCCAGCTGGAGGTGGACCGATTGACAACGTTAGTTTCAACTTACGAAGAGACCCTGGAACCCACCATCACAGGTGAACGGGCAGACGTAAACCAAAACATCGACACGAACAACCATGGGTTTTATTTATGGCTGAAACGATTCATCTGATTAATTGTGATGAATCGATAATTGACATAATTGCCAACTAATTTAATAAGCAATTAATTGTCAACAGGACCGTACTGACTCCAAAAAAAGCAATTTACTGAAAGAATAAGACGCTGAGAGCACCAGTTAAGTCAAAACTGTACAAAAAACATATAGACATTTTTCATTAAAAATAATTTTAAAAACTCTGCAAATTCGTTCTACTCTAATGACCTAGTTTAAGCTTCACATGGTTCAAATTCTGAAGAACAAACAACAAAAAAGCACCTTTTGCTATCTAATTATTAATTGGTAGTCAACAGATCAGCCCTACGCTGCACTGATGCAAAGTCAAACAAAAATGACTGAGCTTTCCCCCAGTAGAACAAGGAAGTCCCCAGCAATTTACTCCATAAAATGTTTTTGGTCTTATTTCATTTCTTCATCATTTGCTTTTTTTTTAAATGTAGCTATTTCTCATGAATAAAGAAGGCTTAAGTAGTTAAATAAAAAATAATTTCATCTGATTAATCGTCAGAATAATTAATACCTAAAGTTAGCTGAAGCCTTAGTTTTATTTTAATTTTATGAGATATACTAACACAAAGTAATTATGTGTATATATATATATATATATTTATTTATTTTAAAAAATTTTAGTATACGGAGGTATTTTGCAGTTACAGCTTCAAAAGTTAAGATTATGTGTCCACTTTTTTTTCAACTTTGAAACCATTTTCCTTCCATGTATGACTTTTGTCAGTCATTCGGTCACATAAAATCTCATCAAAACACATTTAAAATTGTTGATGAAATTTGAAAATATTTGCTTTTTTGTCCTGTTTTTTGTAACATGATTATATCATCCACAAGTCTTGATGTTAGTTGAACTGAAAATGAAAAAAATGTGTTAAAAGGAGTGGGTTTTTTTTTGTTATGTTTGTTTTTTGAAGTCATAACAGTGGAACTGGAGGAGATGAAGCGAAAAGAGGTCATTTTGCAGAAATCACTGGAGAGTACAGACCAGGCCATCGCACAGCTGAGTGAGTATGAGTAGGATCTCTACCTTTGGAGAATGTTTCATGTGTTCACCGTAACAAAGCCAACGAGTGTGCACTTTTACTTTGACCAGTCATGAAAGTAATCAGCATCATGGAGGAGCTGACGGAGCACAAGGAGACGACAACCGGTGAACAGACTGGTGAGCGCGCCTCCGCTTATTCTTAAACCAAACCACTTTCGACATTTAATCTTATTCGAATGTTTTTGCAGATATTCTGACGCTCCTTCAAACCTACAAAGTAGACTACTCCAAAGCTCTGAGTGAAATAAAGAGTGAGTCTTAGTCTGTGGCGTCGGTGACATTTTGTGAGATACATTTTTTGATAAGCAAGACTGTTTTTGTGTTTCTGTACAGACCTGAAGGAGCAGCTGCGTCAGACGCGTGAGCAGTGCTCGGGACTTGAGGGGCGATACATCGGTGAGCGGCTTTTCTGAACTTCCGAATCGCGTCACGGTTACTCTCCCGATCTAAAGTCCTAACCTGTTTCTCTCAGCGGTGAAGACTGAACTGGAACGAAGGATAGCACAGCTGAACAGAACCGATGACTCTGAAGCTGCCCTCGGTATTTATTTCATTTTTTCCCCCCAAACATTCCTATTTATTAAAGAAAGATGTGGACTTACTTGGTTTCTTTCTATAATATTTGTCTTGTACATTATGCTTGTCTGTGTCAGTTGTGAGTATAATACACTTGCACGGTCAAATCCAGTCTTTAAAGAAGGCAATCGCAACATCGCCTAGTGAAAAGGAGATTATAAGTGAGTACCACTTATCTTTACGAATGTAGTTTCAACCTTTTTGAAAGCGAGATGTTGAAATGTCCTTTTTGCTTTTCTTTTCTCCTCAGGGCTGCAGAAGGAGCTGCTGCAGAAAGATGAAGAACTAAAAGCCAAGACTGCAGACATAGAGAGGCTGATCCCCAACTCACAGATAAGTGAGTGTCCAGGTCATATGGAAAATGTTTCAGCCTATATTTTTTCTCCGGGTGGTTTGCAGACAGGCAGCTTTGTTGACGCCTAAATTATTCCTGTGTAACGTTTTATCAGAGTAAAATCAGTCCCATTTATGGAAGGATGTTCACTTGCAGCTGGAAGCCCAGAAAATTAATCACTTTGTTTCTTCAAGTAACAATTATTTCAGTAACCGATTATTCTATCAATTGATTCATCAATTAATCGCATATGTCACTGTTTAGTAAAACCGACACATTCTGCAGGTTTTCATTTAACTTATTAATAAGCTCTTTACATGCAGTATTAGAAATACATTAGCAGAGACAAATGAACAAATAATTAAATTCCTTTTTGAATTTAATTATTTGTCACTTGAGGAGCTTTTAGTAAAAGATATTTACAGAAAAAGGGTATTTTTTAGGTAAATGCAGAATGTATAAATATTTTGTAAAATTTTGGCTTAATTACTGCTCTGCATATTCAGTTTTTTTTTCAGCAAATGGCCTCTTTTGACTCTGTCCAATTAACCATTAATCGCTTACTAAATTTGTTAAGAATTATTTCAACAATCGATTAATCACAGTTAATCTAATTAATCCAATTAATCATTTAATCACAATTAATCGTGATCAAGTAATTAAATTATCAACACTTTCTACAGATTGTGAATTGTTTTCTGCCAATGAGATCCTATTTTGCTGCAGCTGAACAGTGGCAGGGCGCGATGCACGTAGCATCCTCAGCGCTAAAAAGCTTAAAAATAATTTATTTGGAGACTTGCGAGCAGATGTAGTTAGGATGTTTCTCAAGATTTTGACATGTTCAGACCAGTCAGGAAACTCTCACTGATCTCACTCATTTGTTTTAGTCTGCTGTTAAAAGGCTCCACCAAGATCTCAGCTCTGTTGTTACCATTTACATTTGTGTTTCAGTTTTAAAGATTATTGAGCTGCAGAATAACATCTGGACCCTTCAGAGCAAGGATACCGATGAGACGACCAGTGAGATATCAGGTACTTTAGATTGTGACTGGTTCGGAGTTAAACATTTATGGGAATAGTATCACAAATTCCTTAATTTACTGTTTGTTGTTTTTTCAGAGCTGCAAAGGAGACTGGATGGTCTGCTGAGTGAGATAGACAGCAAAGACCAGGAAACCCTAAAACACAGTGAGTGAAACAGTTTCTAACACTTTCATTCCTCTGATCAGCACATCTCTGTCCTCCTGTGGTTCATTATGACATTTAACTAAACAAATGTAGTTGTTTTCTAGGCTCTTGACTTTGTGTTTTGCGTTTCAGTGATGACAGTCCTGACCCTGCAGAGCCAGGTGGAGTATCTTCAGAAACAGCTGTCGGCGACTGAGGTTTCACAATCCCACAGGATTACCCGTAAGTGCCTCCGGCAAACTGGAGTAAAATCTGAAGTCAGGTTGAGTTTCGCCTCGAAAAAGTATCCAGACACCTTCAGTCTTTTTAAATGTTGCTGCAGCACCGGCCAGAAATGTTACAAAAGGAAGAGGATGAAAACCTGTTAAAGGTTGTAAATAACTTCACGATATGGTGGAAGTTTAACCTCCTGAAGAAAAACAATCAGGGGAAAGAATTAAAAATCATACTCAAACCTGATTGAGCTTGAACTTTTTTTTCAAAGACGTATAGGCAAAACAATAAATGTACTAAAATGTGGTTCTAAAAAAACATTGAGTGAATTAGACTGAATTATAGTCTTTGGCACACTTTTCAGATTTTTCAAAACTTCAAAAAATATATACAATTTTCCTTAAATCTCACAGTAATGTAATATTTTGTATTGGTGTATCACATAATTGTAGAAGAGGATTAAGACCACTAATAAGAAAAACAAACTTCTTTTTTTCCCTTCTATTTTGACTATAGTGATATCCTGCAAATGACTAATATATTTTTTTATCCTTCCCACGATCAGAACTCAACAGAGAGCTTGAAAGCAAGCAGGGGCAGTTGCAAAACGTTTACTTGAAGCTCAAGGAGAAGAACCAGGAAAACGGCGAACTCTGTAGGTGAAGCGAGACAACGGCGCAATCTTCATCAGATTTTAACATTTACGTGTGCCTCACCATTTTGTTTCTGCTCTATTCAGTGGTAAAAATCTCTGTACTGCAAAGCAAGCTGAGAGAGTTCGAAAAGGAAAAGGAAAGTGAAGAAAAAAAAGCCGTTGCCACGGTATCCAGTGAGTGGGCTCCTGGTGTTTATTTGTGTCTTCTTTTACAATTGGAAAGAGCGAGTGTGACGTCGTTGTTCATTTTGTGTTTACCTGTCGCTTCGTAGAGCTGAAGGAACAACTGAAAATTAAAGAAAAGGAGAACCAGGAACAGCAGAACTTGATCACAAGTAAGTTTAGAAAACACGTAGGCTGCCGGGAATATATTTAATTCATAATGATTTAAAAAACATTTTTATTCCTACCAGCTCTGCAGATCAGCTTGAACCAGACTCAAGCAGAGTGTTCTACAAATGAGCAGCAAATTCAAGGTGACTCTTACTTCTCTTCATCCCTTGCTGGAGGAAATGTTTTGAATTCAAAACTTAGAATTTTTGATTTTACTTTTGGTAGACCTGCAGAAAGGTTTGGAAGCCAAGATTGTGGATCTCAAGAACAGATCTGATACAGTTACGTCTCTTGGTAAGCCGTAAAGCTGCGCGTATCTTTTCTATGATTTGGAAGACCGAAGGATGTCGACACTAATGAAAAGCTTGTGTTTGTTTAAAAGCTCTTCAAGTTTCTACACTGACTGTGCAGCTGGAAGAACTAAAGAAGCAGCTGGGAAACTCTGTTTCCCAAACTAAAGTTGAAGGTGGGTTTGCGTCAACTGTGCACTCAAATGTTGTTTTAGCTATTTTAGCTAAATTACTTCGTTTTTCTTAAGGGAAAGGGACCCATATCCTGTTCTTGTTGCTAAAAATAAATTTAAAAATCGTTTATAAAGTAACAAAATAAAAAACTTTAACCTATCACAAGAAAATACAAATCTTTATCTTTCTTACAAGTACTATATATTCTTGTACTGTGTACAGTTCAATATCAAGCTAGCTAGTTGACAAATATTTCTGTTTTTTTCTTTTTTCTTTTAAGAGCTTCAAAGAATGATTGACCAGAAAAGTGCAGAACTGGACAAAGTAACACAAGAACTGAAAGAACGAAGCACGCAGTCCCAAAGACGTAAGATATAAGCCAACAACTAAATAAATAAATGATTCTTTTGGATGATACTTACGTGAGTCGACTAAAAATGTGCGACTCTTTCAGTTTTACGGATTATTGCTGTACAAGTGGAGATCGAGCGATTGGTAGTTGTGGCCTCAAACGAATCAGATTACACCAAGATCCAAGGTGAGTAGCAAACACGTAGCATTATGTTAGCACTGGATACGTTTATAATTGAATATGAATTTAAAAAACTAATTGTAACTGCAGGACTCCAAGATCATCTCAGTCAACTGGTAGAAGGAATTCAGGACAAAGACAATGAAAACACAAAGCTCAGTAGGTGTCAATGAAATGAGTGGTGCACTGCTGGGCTCTGTAGCTGATCTGATATTATCACATCTTTCTCTGTCAGCATTTAAAATTTTGACTCAAAAAGACCAAATAGCCACATTGAAGAAGGAGATGGAGAGCCAACTGGGAGCGCAAGCTGAGAAAATTAAAGGTGACGCAAAATAATAATAATAACAATGATAATAATAATAAACATCCCATGGACACACCTCACACTTTCTTCTTCTTTCTTATTTCCTAGATCTGGAAAATCAATTGGAATCAGTCAGAACTGAGATAAAAAAGAAAACAAATTTGCTGGAGACGTCAACCTTGAGAGTTGCGAATCTGTGTGAGTCCTTTGGAAATAAGAATAAACATAATTACTAGATAATAAATAAAATAAACCATTAAGTCACTGCCTTATTTATTTCTTTTAGCTGCTCAGATTGTGGAACTGAATGAGAAAATCGTACCACTGCAGGAGCAAATAAGAGACCTCAATCAGACGTATGCTGAAAACCTCGCAGGTAAAGCGATAACTAATACATTTACTTAAGGTTAAATTGTACTTTTGGCTCATGTGCATGTGTTTCTAATCTTCAGAACTTCAAGAGAGACTCAATTTTGCTCAGAAGAAACTGCGAAACACTGAAGCTCAGCTCCAGGAGGCAGATGCAAGGAATTTTCAACTAGGTACAAACTCCTTTCATGTACTAGTTTAACATTTTGCTTGTTTTTAATTTGCCACTGGAATAACTGTGTATTTTCTGTCTCTGTCAGTAATGGATATCGCCAATCTGAGGGCTGAGCTGAAAAAAGCAAAGGAAGAAACTTCTATCACAGCTCAGAAGAAAGTTGCTGGTTTGTTATTATTTTTACGCAGTAATATAGCAAATACTTACTGTAGGGTGCCTTACAAAAGTATTCCTAATAAATTTGTTTTCACATTTTGTCACAAACCTCTATGTATTTTATTATGATGTTATGTGATAGATCAACACAAAGTAGTGTAGTTAAACAGGAGGAAAACTTTATAGCATTGTGTTTGACCACAAATCTATTTTGGGTTTGTCCCTGCGACCTTTGCACATCTATAGAATACTTACTAGTTCTTCATTGCTAAAAAGCTCAACTTCAGATTGAATGTATACAGTTTTCAGTGGATATTGGTCTGGACTAGTTTGCTTAGTTTGTTTTCTGACCAGCCTTTAGGCTAATTTCTATTGACCAAATAAATGCACAATTTGACGTTTCAAAAATAAAATCGCTCAGTGGGAACATGCCAAATTCAAAAAAATACGAGTCACGAGTCACGTGATCAACGACCGGATGTTGCCACTGGCGCAAACCACGACGAAGACGACGTCAGGAAGCGGCAGGCGGGCATGTTTTTAATTACTTATTGTGTGAACAAACATACTCGCGCGTGATTTTAATTGCGGTTCTTGTTTAATGGAAATACCATAATTGAAAAAATTGAGTTTGGTGACATCAGCGGAATATTGACAAAGTCTTGCGAACATTTGTAATAGAAGCGAAGCTATTGAGAACTTCACAGGCCAGCTGGATAAAAATTGGATTAAATTACATACAGGTGAACCACATTTACCAATTAGTTAACATTTTCACTCTATTTTTCCTTCTTGTTCGCAGCTGTGCTACTGTTTGTTTGTCTGCTGAATAAAAAGACGTTTGCAAAGTAACAAAATGTGAAAACCTTTAAACTCTGAATGCTTTTCCAAGTCAGTGTGTGTGTGTGTGTGTGTGTGTGTGTGTGTGCTTGTGTGTGTGTGTGTCATAAATAGCCCCAAACACATGCAACACTTGACTCAGGCAATTCTCCTCCCTCTCTTTTCAGTCTTGGAACAACAATTAAGAGCACAAGATAAAGAAAACAGAAAACTTGAGATCGCCAATAGAGGTATGGAATGAGCCCTGCTGCTGTGTTCTGTTCAGCCTTCCTGTTATCTACTAGAAAAGATCAGTCTCTCTTACCTGAATGTGGACGTGTTTCGGAAAATAACATTCCATTTTAAACTGCTTCTTATATGCCGATCTGAAAATGGTCTCTTGTCGCTTGGCGTTTTAATCACTAACAGCTCCTTTCTCACTCAGACTTAAAGCAGCAAACGGAGGAGCTGGAAACGTGCTGCAACGCCAACACCCACTGTGAAGGTGAGAGGTCAATAAAACCAAAAAGGACCTGCAGAGAAGATCTACTGTGTTATTTTGTGTTATTGACAGTAAGCTTCTGATAAAACAGATGTGCAGAGGCAGCTGCAGCAGAGCCAGGAGGATGCGGATCGTCTCCATCAGCAGCTGCAGGAGAAGGACGCCGCCCTGAGAAAGCTGCAGCGCGACTTCGAGCAACAGCAGCGGGAGAAGGAGCGACTGCAGGAAGACTACAACAGTATGTTCGGCTCGGAACTACAGGTTAAACACCAGCTCAGATCAGAACCAGGAAGTCATGCTTTGTTCCTCTCCTCTCAGACGTCGTGGCTAAACTGACTGACGTGGAAGACAGGACCATCTATAACAGTGAGTCACACACGAAAGTCAGGATTGCTGGGAGAGCAACTAGATGCACTGATTGCAGTATTTTGGTCGATAATCGATCTTTAGAAAAAAAAAAACACACTTTCCAGTTTCATTGTAATCAATTTTTTTTGGTTTGTTTGTTTTAAAAGTTGCTCAATATAGCAGGAAAATCACTAAGTTTACAACAGTGGTGTGACAGTCAACCACGCACATAAAGATGTGACCGGGTCACCGCAGAACAAAAAGAGACCGCAGCTGCATTTCCATTGATCATATAATTGGACAAATTGGAATTACGAAAACAAATTTGCTTTATAGAAACACAGCAATTGAAAAAAAACTCATGTTTTTTGCTAAAAGGTTTTTGAGTTAGGAGGAGGTGGTTTTTCAGGGACATTAAAATTAGCGTATTTAGTAAAATTGCAAATTTGCATCACACGAGTCACGTGATCAACAACCGGATGTTAGCTCTGACGGAAAAGATGAAGAAGACGGCAGGAAGTGGTAGGAGGGTGATGGCACAACATGGTTTTTTTGTTTTGTTTTTATGATTTATCACGTGAACAGACATATTCCTGTGTGATTTTAATTATGTTTCATATTTAATGGAAACAGAGCAATTGCGAAAATGTGTATTTCAACATGAGCCGAATATCGAGTGAGTTTTGTGCACCTTGGTAATGGAAACATAACTACTGGCTGATTTTCAGACCTTTGTGTCAGTAGATAATATCATTGGAAAGATCAGTTTCATGCCAGTCACCCATAATTAAAGAAATTGAGGCTGATTTATCAGTGCCCTAACACACAGACACAGAGTATTCTGCATGTTTAAACTATTTTTTAAAAATGTAACAAACATACAATCTGCAATTCTCCCTTTTCCAGCAAAGATCACCTGGGATCCAAACACGGCACATCCCAGATTAGTTTTCTTTAACGACAACACTGAGGTATCCACCACCAACATACCCCAGTTCCAGGACAACCCCGGCAGGTTCGACGTGGTTCTTGGCGTTCTGGGCTCGACCGGCTTCTCGAGAGGCCGCCATTACTGGGAGGTGTCCGTAGCTAATAAAAACTGCTACCAGATCGGGATGGCCAGCGAATCGGCCAAGAGGAAAGGGTCGTTGTCCTTCAGGCCCGCGAAGGGTTTCTGGACCATCGTCCTGAACAAACAGAATGAGTTCAAAGCCATTGACAGGACGCTGGTAACCCTTCAGGTTGAGAGGACGCCCATTACTCTGGGCATCCTGCTGGACTACAACAAGGGACAGGTGTCCTTCTACGACTCTGGCGCCAGATCTCATCTGTACTCGTTCTCGGGTCAAGAGTTTACCGGCAAAATCTTCCCGTTTCTCAACTATTGCGTTGAGGATGTCGAAAATCCTCAGCCAATAGTTTTACTGCCTCCAGGATCAACTGACTGGATTAATTAAGCAACACAATAAGTCTGGTTTTGGCACATTTGTCCAAAAGTTACATGATTTAATAATCAAATATTTTATTATCTTTATGAATGATTTTGATTCAATAAATCAACAAACTTAAAGTGTGTATTGACCTCTGACTGTCATCTTCTAGGTGTAATAAACATCCAAGTGCAACCTGTGTAGTTTAATGAAACTCAACTGTCCAACTTCATAAAACAAATCATATTTTTATTATAAACATGTTGGCCTTGAGAAACATTACAAATTTCTGTAGAAAAAACCCCACTCGCATCAAATGATCACAAAGGATTTCATCACAGTTTAAACAACTACATGGGTTTAAAAAGAACAAAAAAAACAAAACGGTTCCTTCAAGGTCTGGAAAAGCAGATATCCGTAGATCATCCATAGATCGGAATCACTAAGCTTTACAACAAGTGATCGGAGTGTCGGCTACCAGAAAAATCTGACACGCCGATCACCAAAACACAGAACTCCCAATATTTTTGGTCTATAAACAAATGATATGAGGTAAATATAAATGTTTTATACGCTGTCATGTGCTTTGAGGCATCAATGGGGATAATCCTGTAATTCCTTCATTCAACCTAAATCAAAAAACTCCCCCGACCCCCGGACCTCACTTTCCTTTGCTTCATGCCTTATGGACAAAAGTCAGAATCAGCAGGCCACAGCGGCAAGGAAAATTAGAAATCGGTATTGATGGTGTATTTCTATTTAAAACGATGGTAAAATATGGAATTTGATTTACACTTATTCCAGGTCTGGACCAGTAACAGAAATATATTTAATGAAATATTTATTTTTGCACCTAATTGTCTGCATGAAAAAAAACAAACAAAAAAAATTGTAAAAACTGCTGTTAGTGTTTTTTTTTTAGTTGTATATCTGTCTTTTCTCTCCAACCAGCCTTCTGTTGAATAATCTCTCTGTCCATCCATCCATCAGCTCCATTGTGGTGCTCAAGGTTCCATCTTTAACATCTTAACACTGTACGAACATCTGATGTAAAATCATCCAAAAACCTTTCTATTGTTTCTTAAATACGGGGCAAAAGATTGACTGAGAAATCTGAGTATCTGAGACTGGAAATGCGAGGACCTTCCATGTAAGAAGTGTGTAGCAAATCTAAAGAATGCAGTATCTGCATGCATGTCCTCTGATGCAGACTTCTGGTCAGTCTCTTCCTGCGGTGCCAGCTACACTCCTGTAGAAGTGGCCAACAAACATGGGGTCCTTCTCCTCCAGCATGTGCAGGAAATGGTTCCTCTCCTCTTCCCCCCAGGACTCAAACCACTGGGTCCACAGCCGGAGCTGGCACTCAAAGATGTTGGGCAGTTTGTCTTTGACCTGTCACAAAGCAGTAGTTACGTTTTCTTTTTAAAGCGTCATCTCAAGAAATGCATGTAACAGAGCAGGCAGTACCTGAAGCGTGCTGAGTGAGTCTAGGAGAGTGCACACTTTCCCCGGCACGGCTTTCCCGACAAGATCCTGCAGGAACCTCTCCTTCTGGGGGTCATTCCAGCCTTGGAACCAGCTCAGGACACACCGCTGCTCCTGGAAGGTCACATAGGAGATGGGCTCCGGTTGTCGGTCTTGACCGGCGCAGGACAGGTTCTCCAGGCTGGGAGGACTGGCTGCAGCCCGAGGAGCTGACGGCAGGTCAAACTGGCCCGGAGACGGCAGGCCAGCCCCGCTGCCGCTCCGGGTAGCAGGGGTCGCTGCTCCTGCTGGTGCACTGGTGGGATTATAGGGACCGCCGAGGACATTCGGGGCTGTGAATTGTTGGCCGTCAGCGGCCTGCCGCTGGTATGGACCTTGACTGACCTGAGTGAACCACGACATTTCTCAGAAAGTGTTTTGAACCCGGGGGGAGAGAGAAAAAAAAGTTTGCTGGAGTTTGTAACGCCAGCGGCGGAGAAACCCTGTCGGGTTTGTTTACATGCGGTTTAAGCAACCGCCGCTCGAGCGTTAATTTAAAGCTAGCATCACTTAACACCAGCTGTTTTAATTACAAAACCCGGCTTAATTTAAAGTCAAACTACGCCATTTTGCTCATATTTAGATACCTGTTAAGTCTACTTAGCAGCAGTCGTGTAGCTGCAAAAATACACAGGAAACGGAAACAGTTTAAAACCTCTTTTTGCACGGAAGTGAAGATTGCGCAGGATTTGCGCAAAAATGTTGTCTATAGCTACAAAAAGTAAAACATTGATATAGAATTATAACATATATGTACACGAAAGTGAAGTGCATAATGTGAATTGTGTGTTCTGTAAACTTCATTTTCCTTGTAGTTCTTTTAATATGTATGCGAGGTGTTGTGTCGAAATGGGTTTCAGCATCTAAATGCGCCTTCTTACAAGCTTAAGGCAACAGGCTATATACGTTATGGTGCATTCAAGTACACTTCATACTGAAGATCATCTGTTTTGAAAGAGGCTTACAATTATTTTATCACAGTCTTTTTTTAATCAAATATCAAAACAACCCTTTTCAATACCAGATATTGAAAAAGACCGTATCAGGTCCTGAGGACAAATTTAATTTTGAGCTTCGCCTCCAGTTAATGTGCTAAAAGGGAGATCAGTACTATACCAGTGACCTCCATTTTTTTGTTAAATATTTTTATAAGTTAGGGGGATACCATGATAGTAAACATACCACGCTCTTTTTTTCAGAATTATGATGTGTGTCTAATTTGTCAACGAGAAAAATCACATTAATTTCGAAGTCATTTCGAGATTTACAGATTCATATACGACTCGACTTAAATGCACCACGGATTTAAACGCTGCTGTAAAAAACGCTGCGCAGAGGCGCATCTTGACGGGGGACCGTGACTCTTCACAACACCCGGAAGTGAGCGGCGGTGACGCGGGGTGGAGGAAGGCGGCGCTCGGCGCACTCGCTGGGAACTGACTAGAGGAACGGAAAATGGCGGACCTCGAAGACGTTACGCTGGACGGGAGACCGCTCCAGTCCCTCCGTGTGGCGGACCTCAAAGCGGCTCTGGAGGAGAGGGGGCTGTCGAAAAGCGGACAGAAAAATGCTCTCATTAAAAGACTTAAAGGGGTGAGGTTTACAGCGAAACGCAGTGCCGCTGGTGAATCCCTCGCTAGCGTCAACGATGAGACGGGCTGATGCTCTCCGTAGAGGGCCGATAGCTGAGTGTCGTTACTGCCGAGCGTAGTGGAGTTATCGAGGCTGAGTCCAGCTGTTAAATGTCTGCTTGTTCCGCATACTTGCTTGTTGCGGTTCTGTCTGCACAGCCTTGCCGATCTCAATGTGCGCACTGTAGTTCATCCAACTTATTAGCCAACGCTAAACTGTTAGTTGGTGTAATGTTGTGCAGTTAGCCTGTTAGCTTCCCCCTGCTAACGCAGTGAAATGAGCGGTGGCCTGAGCTGCTGGCTCGCTTCTGTGTCCACTACAAAATAAACCCGGTCAGGGTGCTGGGGTTATTTCCCCGTGAGTCTTGTTTGCGCCACTTTGTTTACATTTCGACATTTTCCGCCATGAAACTTGGCGTCAGTCTCTGTCCCGTCAAACACAGCGGTGTGTCTACATTGTACCCGCTGAAATGCAGCAGATAATTAAGTGGTACACAAATGTCAGCGGCTAGCTCGTTGGACTTTTTTGTTTTTCCTTTTTTGAATGTAATCAGCGCTTATTGACAACTGCATATTTTATTCTGTTTACTTTAGTGCTTTATATCACTTGTTGCTACATTATGTCTTTTTGTTGCTAAGAATCTTATGGTTGCGAAATTGTAGAAAAAATACTGTCTTTGACATTTATCAGACATTAGTTAGTATGTATTTATTTGTGCTTTATTTGTTTAGGCTGCACAGTGGCGCAGTTGGTAGAGCTGTTGCCTTGCAGCAAGAAGGTTCTGGGTTCAATTCCCGGCCTGGGTCTTTCTGCATTAGTTTGCATGTTCTCCCTGTGCATGCGTGGGTTTTCTCCAGGTGCTCCGGTTTCCTCCCACAGTCCAAAAACATGACTGTCAGGTTAATTGGTCTGTCTAAATTGGCCCTTGGTGAGAGTGAGTGTGTGTGTGCCTGGTTGTTTGTCCTGTGTGTCTGTGTTGCCCTGCGACAGACTGACCTGTCCAGGGTGACCCCACCTCTCGCCCGGAACGCCAGCTGGAGATGGACACCAGCACCTCCTGACCCCATTAAGGGACAAGGGTGTAAGAAAATGGATGGATGGATGGATGGATGGATGGCATTTATTTGTGTTCCTATATCAGGGTGAATAATATCTTGTTCATTCATTTAGGTTACTTCTTACATTGTGCATGTGGTTCATTATTATAGTATCAGAGAGCTGAATAATAATGGTTATGATTAAGTGTCATTGTGAAAATTTGCCCATAAGTTGACAGTTGCCACATTTGTTTGTGTTGGGTCGGGTCCCATTACCTAAACCCAGCTTACTTGCTTCTGATAAGAAAACGTTAACTAACGTATCAACAGGTTTTCTGGTTGGTTACTGGACTTGGATTTATCTATAAACACCATCAGATTCCACATTAGAGGGAAAAAAGAAGAGCCTTTTTGCTTACATGGCTTTTTAGAAAAGTTTTCACATTTTGTCAAATTACAGCAAAAAAGCTCCAGAATTTTTGGAGGGATTATATGCGACATTCAAACACAAATCTGAGCATAGTTGTAAAGAGAAAGAAAAAATAATATTATTGTTTTCTTTTTACATTCTTTTCTTTTACAAAATAAAAACTGTATATTTGAAAAGTGTCATGTGCTGATTTAAACATGTCACTGAGCATCGTTCAGTCAGTCTTCCCAAAATGAAAGCAGTATTGCACATTAAGACACAACCTTGGACTTGGTCAGATTAGGGCAAAGCCAAACTGTTTGTCTTATATTTAAAAGGCATTCTTGTCAGAAAAATAAAAAGCATAACGATGCACATCAGTCTGAACACATTACCACATAAGTGGCCCATTTTCAGATTTTAGTTGGTTTAAAAAAATCATTTTCTTCATTTACTTAATTGTGCACTCATTTAAGTAGCTTTATCACATAATATGCCTATAGGATTCTTGAAAAAATGTGGGTTTTAATTTGGTTACATTTTAAGTAGTGAGATTTCTTTTTTTCTGCTAGTTACCCTCCATATGCTCATCCCTTTCCTTAATCATACATCTCCACAACAGGCTCTCATGCTGGAGAATTTGCAGAAGACCTCCACTCCGCATGTCGGACTGCAGCCCAACTCTCAGGTAAATCTCAGAGGTGCTGTTATTGTCATTTCAAAGGCTAGGAGTCTTTTTAAGCGCCAATCTCTGATCTATAAATAACCAAATGTGTTTTAACACACCACTTCTTTATATGTCTGCTTAAAAGTACATTCGGTTGCCCCTGCGGGACTGCGCTTGATCATTTTTCATTCGTAATATCATGTCTATATTTAGATTGGCGAGGAAATGAGCCAGAACAGTTTTATCAAGCAGTATCTGGCTAAGCAACAAGAGCTCCTGAGGCAGCGTCTGGAGAGAGAGGCCCGTGAAGCGTATGAAACGAACGGTGAGTGCTGTTAGAGATCCGTCCACTACTATTATTTATGACTCGCCTTGTTGGTCTGTTTGAAAATGTGTCATTCTCTGTTTGTGAGCAGAGCAAGAGGGCCACACACAGGTTAACAACAGTACATCGTGCCCTCCTCCTGCCCAGGTTAGTAAGCTGCTTTTTTTTCTTTCTTTTTTTAAGTCTATTATTTTTATCATTCTTTCCCCATTAAAGGCACTTTTTTTGGTTGTATGAGAAAATTTTTAGTGCTATGTACAGATATGCGCCTTGAATTTGTCCCGTTTTTGTGACGTTATGGCCATAGACTGCAACGCAGGAGAGGGACTTTAGGATATACTGCCACATATTTACACACAATTATGAAGTAGACAAAAAGAGAAAAATGTTTTTCAATAGAAAACTGAAAAATGTGGTTTCTGTTTATATTTAGTACTTCAAATAACTAGTGTTTTGGGGTGTATCCCTACCAGCTTCACTTATATCTAGGTGCTGATATTTTTGACCACTGCTGCATTCAGATTGGCTTAAACTGAAAAGTGAAATACATTGTGGAAATAACAAATATTTTAAGGCTTGCCACATATTTCTTAATTGGAATTGGTCTGAATGTTGGCCGGTTCATTCTCACACGTGAACTTGCTTTCATCTGAACCTGTACAGAGTATGTTCTGGTGTGTGCCGAGTTGTTCCGCTAGAACAGGAACCTTCACCCTCGTCTGAAGTTTATTTTTGTAGTTCCTAACAAGTTTCTTCTGTATTAAAATCTGTGTCAATTTCATCAAATCTAGAGAAGTTTTCTCCTCCATATAGGACAACAGCACAATGGGAAATGAGTGCGCAGATTGCTGTGCAGCGTTAATTTTCCATATTGCACTTTGCATATTAGCCAAAAACTTTTATTTTAGATTCATCTGCGCATGTCCCCATTTTCCAGATGTTTGCTGTGTCTACTTATCTTGCGGAAAATGTTAAATAGGACCTCTCGTGGCTTTATTTTTTCCAGTCTTTCATAAGGGCCACATATGTGGATTAAATAAGTAATATCAGTCCTATTATAAGATTTTTTCATCCGAGCTCTGGGTCTGTAGAGATGACATTGACTTCTCGTTTGTTTCTCTGATCAATGCTGTCATTGTACAGCCTGTTTATTTAGTTGGATGGCCTTGCCTTGGATTTTCAGATGAGGGATTCAACACTCGGGTTGCTGTTTCGTGTCCTTAACTAGGATTTAAGCTTCTTCAAAACTTTCTTCCTTGCTCTTGACAATATTTTCAACCCTAAACTAGGACTGGACAATATGGCCGAAAACAGTCTGATGATAAGCATTTTATATCAGTCTATTGATAATTATAGTTTGTTATAATTAGTTTTTTTGTTATGTTAGATACAGCCAAAATGGTGTCCTGGTCTTTCCTGTTTTATCCACATTCATCACTTCACGTTGTTGATTTTCATTTTTAAGCAGTTATGAGGCACAGTAACAAAACCTTAAACTGCTGCATGCAAGTTACTCAACAGGTTGTCGCTAGGTAAACAAAAAGCGAGTGACTTTGTTGGTGCCACCCACATTAGTTGTGAGAGGTTGAGCAACTAAAGTCTTTCCGCTGCCTATATCCCCCAGAATGCTGTGCAGTTCAGTGAATATTCTATATATTGCATATTCTATCGGACATGTGTCTGTTGTGACACATCCATCCATTTTCTTTACACCGTTGTCCCTTAAAGGGGTTGGGAGGGTTGCTGGTGCCTCTCCAGCAAACATGTTGTTTGATTTATTGCATAGATCAAACCTTTGAAGCCTTCACAGAATAGTTGCATTTATACTCAGCTGAAGGCATAGAGATGACTTCTGTTCACTAACAAGGAAGTTTTGATGGCAGACTGTTTTAGTGGTTTTTTTTGGGGGGTGTTACAGTAAAAGAGATCTGACTGCATTTTAGTGCCACAATCTCAAGATTTTTGATTTGTTAAAAGGTTAAAATCATATATAGTTTACTTTACACTCCAGTTATTTATTAAATGAATAACAATACAACTAAGTGTGGAAATACCAATCTGGTCACTATATTTCCAAGAGAGGTTATCATAATTCATTTCGTTGCTCATCAGGAAGTCACACCAGCTGCTCAACATAAACCCCCTGGGCCCTCGGATGGAGAGGGATTCTTTGGTTCGGTCAATGCAGGACAGGGGAACAGGAACCAGGAGGCAGACGTGTCCAGTCCCCCTGCTTCCGGCTCCATGGCCATGCGAGCTCCTGCCTCAGAGCAGCGGTCAGAGCGAGGTTCTGCCTCCAGCGAAGTTGCAGGCGACAGCGACGACGACGATAGCGAGGAGGATGGCGACGACGACGAAGACTGGGGCAGCAGCGCCCCGAGAAGAAGCCTCAGAGAGCCAGCCAGAGTGCCCGCGGCGCGGTCCGGTGCAGCACGCCACCCGCAGCCCCAACAGCAGCACATCCCCCCTCTTTTGTCTCCTCAGCTCCGGCAGCCAACACCTCCTCCTTCCCCACCTCCAGAGTTATCGTTCCCCTTACCTGACACCCCCAAACAGAGCCCACCGAGTCCCCCTGTCGCCGCGGCCAGGCACTCGCCCAGTTCCTCCAGCTCCGGCTCGTCCAGCAGCGGCAGTCGCAGTAGCAGCCCAGAGCCGCAGAGAAGTGCCGACCGTAAACCCGGTCCGCTTACCCTTCTGGCACGTAAAATGGAGTCAGAGGGTGCCTTCTCCGGAGGAGGCTGGCATGGCCCTGATGGCGAAGGTGACAGGCAAGTCAGCAGTTCACCTTCACTTATGGCTTTTCCTGGCAAAGTGCCTCTAGATGGTTTGGGGTCCGCCGGAGTGATTCCAGGCACACATTCAGCCCACATCCAACTATCTGGGGGTATACGCAAGGCCGCTGTGGCGGAGGAAAGAGAGAGGGAGCGGGTGATTGAGGTGGAAAGACAAGAAAAGCAAAGACAACTTGAGCGGGCAGCAGAGGAAGAACGACAAAGAGCCATCGCACTGGAAAGGGAGAGAGAGAAGATTGAGCGCCAGCAAGCTTTAGAAAGAGAGGAGAGAGAAAAGCTTGCTCTCGATAAAGCAAGACGAGAGAGGGAAGAAGCTTTGGCTAGAGAGAGGGAGGAACGAGAGAGGACAATGGAGCTAGAGCGGCTAAAAGAGCTAGAAAGACAGAGAGCTTTGGAGGAAGAACGTCTGCTGAAAGAGAGGAAGGAGAAGGAGAAACGGGAGCGAGAGGAGATGGAGAGGACAATGGAACGAGAAAGAGCCGAGGAGAGAGAACGGCTAGAGAGAGAGAGAGCTCTGGAGGCTGAGCGAAGGGAGAAGGAAAGACTTGAGAGGGAAAGGATAGAAAGAGAGAAAGCCCTGGAGAAGGAGAGATTGGAAAAAGAAAGAATTGAGAGAGAGAAAGCCCTGGAGAAGGAGAGATTGGAAAAAGAAAGGATAGAAACAGAAAAAGCTTTGGAGCAGGAGCGATTAGAAAGAGAGAAGGCTCTAGAGCAAGAACGATTGGAAAAAGAGAGGATAGAAAGAGAAAAAGCTCTAGAGCAGGAACGATTGGAAAAGGAAAGATTTGAAAGAGAGAAAGCTCTAGAGCAAGAACGATTGGAAAAGGAAAGAATAGAAAGGGAGAAGGCTCTGGAGAAGGAAAGATTAGAAAAGGAAAGGATAGAGCGACAGAAAGCTCTAGAACAGGAACGATTGGAAAAGGAAAGAATAGAGCGTGAGAAAGCTGCTGAGTTGGAGAGGATTGAAAGAGAACAGGCCTTAGAGCAAAAAAGAATAGAAAAAGCTTTAGAGATAGAAAAACTGGAAAAGGAGAAAAAAGAACGAATAGAACGAGAACAAGCATTGGAAAGAGAAAAAAGAGAGAGGGAGAAAAAAGAGCACTCTGAGAGAGAGGCAGCTCTGGAACGGGAGAGGATGGAGAAAGAGCGAGCTGAGAAAGAAAGGAAAGAACAGATTGAGAGAGAAAAGGCCTTAGAGTTGGAGAAACTAGAAAGAGCTCAGGCCCTGGAGAAGGAGAAGGCCTTTGCACAAGAACGTGCTCTGGAACAGGAACAATTGGAGAAGCAGATGGTAGAGGAGCAACAGAAGAAAGCACTGCATCAAGAAAAAGAGAGAGATGCTAACCTTCCTCCAAGTGGTAGCAGTGCTCCAGAGCAAGAAAATGCCCATGCCCCGGTGGCCCAGAATGAACCCCAGCCCTCAAACTCTGGTTCAACACCTCTTTCTCCACAATCATCGTCTAAGAAGTTTCGCTTCCTTAGAGACTCCACAGCTCGACCTCAGTCCGGTTCTATTGTCATCAAGCGGCCCCGTACATTTTCTGACACCCCCCAGCCTCGGGCATCCCCCATCACTTCACCGACTGGCGTTGGGGGTCAAAGACCAGGAGGAACCCTGTCCTCCACTAACCAGGAAGACGCACAGATTCAGTCCAAGCAGGATGTTGGCGCCGTGTCCATAGACTCTACAGGGACTGGTTCCGACGGACTGAATGCCAACCGCACTGCAGCCCACCCAGGTTCCAGAGAAGAAACATCCATGGTGGAGGCTAAGTTGCCAAAGACCGAAGAGTCTGTTGGGGGGAAGGATGAAAGGAAAGACTCTTCAATTTCGGAGGATAAAAGTGGCAGAGAGGCAAAGAAAGAAGAGAAAAAAGCAAGACGAAGATCATCGTCAAATGATTCCTCTTCCTCAGATTCAGACTCTGGGTCTTCGTCTTCTCGATCATCCAGTTCATCCTCATCTTCTCAAGATAAAGCGGTCTCCACTTCCAGGATAAGACGGGTAAGCCCTACAAACTCCAATTTTTCCTTTTTGGACAGATAAATCATG
The DNA here is from genome assembly GCA_903067075.1 of Micropoecilia bifurca. Classification (NCBI taxonomy): domain Eukaryota; kingdom Metazoa; phylum Chordata; class Actinopteri; order Cyprinodontiformes; family Poeciliidae; genus Micropoecilia; species Micropoecilia bifurca. The sequence goes on along the minus strand of CAEGAF010095986.1, from coordinate 4,347 downwards.
TGTGAAATAATAATCTACATATAGTTTGAATACTAGGCTATTGGGCATGACGCAGTGTTAAATTCTCAGTGTGGTGGAAGTGTCAATAGGACCTTGGCAGCAACAACTTCTATCAAGCATTAGCAATGAGTGTTTCACATCGCTGTGCATAACCTGATGTCAGCCAGTCCGATTGCTTCAAAGTTGCACACCTCTCATTGGCTTGTTGAGATGTTTTTCCCCGTGGATTGAGTTTATGCCCAGCCTCTAGCTGAGGCCAATGTGTCCTACAGTTTCTGTGATGTTCTGGGTTCTTTTGTGAATGAACCTTTGGGCTAATTTAGGTAGGGGGGTTTGTTTTTCACCTCCATTTTTAGAAATGGCTTTGTAATACTTTTCCAACTGATGTAAATCTTTTTCCTTCTAATAAATAAAATGAACATTTGAAATCAGCTTTTTTCCCCCACTTAGTGTAGTTTAAAAATGTATAAACTCTTGTAACAAATGGGTGTGACAAAAATATGAAAAAGTCCAAATAATTGTTCACAATGTCGTATACTTTTACAAAAAGGATAAAGAAGTATTTTTGTCATTTCTGTATGAACTATTTTTCAACTCTTACCTTTTATTACAGGAGGGGAAACATGAAAGAGACTCATCACCACAAGCAGCTGAGTCTCAGTCTGAGGATTCGAAGGAGAGCCCAAAGGCCTCCCATCCTGAAAAAGAGCTGCATGTAGACAGGATTAACACCACAGATGGACTCGTTCACACTACGGTCAGCAGCATAATGAACCTTTATTTATTACACTTGCTTTTTAAAATAACTCTGTTATCTACCTGAGGGAATACTGGAAATATTATTTTTTGTTCCTGCTGAATAGAAAGTGATGTAATCTACCTGTCTCTCTTTTGTTTTTGTTTTTTTTTCCATTTTTGCATTTCTTTTTTTCATTCTTTTTGTCTTTACATTTTTTGTCTCATCTGTCTTTTCTCTTTTTTCTTTTCCTGACTTTTTTTCATTCTCTTTTGACCTTTTTCTTTCTTCCTTCCTCTCTTTCTCTCTATTTGTCTTTCTTTTTGCCTTTTCCTTATGCTTGCTAAAGGATATTTGCATCAAGTACTTTTGGCTGTTTTCTTAAAACATTTTAGTCTGTGGGAAAAAAACCCTGCTTTTATCATTATTATTAATTTTATTTTACAAACATCAATTTATTTATTTCAATCTAATGCAGTTTATTTATATGCTATCTGTTCATTATTTCAAGTCACTGTAAAAGATAGTCAAATGCACTTCTTGTCCGATGATTTTGAATTCAGTTCTTAATTTTTCCAAAGGGATCCAGGTGAATATTATCAGACGTTTACTGAAATCCATCATAACTCTGTTTCAAGTGTAAAATCCAGTAGAAAAAATTAGCCTCAGGAAATTAGCATCATTGAAAATAATTTTATTTATTTAATACAATTTATTTGTTGGCTCTTTATCAGACATATGAATATCATAACATGCTTTTAATTACAAATTTCTGATAATTATTGAGTCTGTAAGTAATAAAATTAATTAAATTGAGATAAGGGGCAGGATTAAATACGCGTTCACTTTTTCCTGCTCCTTTTCAAACAGAAAAGTAGTGACAAGCTAATTATTTTGTTCTTTGATATGTACACACATCTTCTCTGTCCTACTGATTATTTATTTAAAAAAAAAAAGCTTGTTTGAAATATATAAATGAAATGGAAAAAAATATATATATCAAAACCCTTTTAAAAATATTTTTCATTTTATTTGTTTATTACCTGAAAAGGTTGTTCTAAATCCTATCAGTGGTAAATTGTAATCGTATTTTATTCCTTTTTAGTAAAACAAATGACAGGAAATTATGTTTTGTAAGGTAATAGTTTTTTTTTTTGTTAAATCTTCTTAATTATAATTTGGGATGAAATCCTTCCCTTTCGCATTTAGTATTCACTTTGAGTATGCAGTTTCAGTTTTATAAATATATATTCTGCCTTTTCTAAATTACCAGAAACAAACGGATGCAAACAGGAAGAGAAAACACAGCGAGATGGAAGAAGGAGAGGAGGAACAACAAAGGTCTGTTCAGCTGCTCAGCTGCTCTGGTTTTATATGGCATCGCCGCAGCTGTTCCCAACGAGTTTTATCTGTGTCACTTTGAGCTTCCCCGGCTTCATTTTGCTGGATCAGACACAACTACCAAGAAGCACCTTATCATATCTTGCTTTAAAATATAATTGTTCAGCTTTCAAAATCCCCAACAGCCTCTTGTCTCAATTTGATGCAGGTCCTTTTGAGGTCCGCATAAGAATAAGTATCTGATTTGTATTTCTAACCTTTACGCAGGCAGGAGAAAGAGGCTTCCACGGCGGATCCAGAAAAATCTTCAGAGTCCAGTGAGGAGGTAAGACACCAATGGATGGATGGCAAAACTGTCAACAAATAGACACATACCACTGTGAAACTTTTTTTTTTTACAATTAGATACACAGATGTGTTTTGTGCTCAAGTTTATTGATCAGTTTATTCATTGGTTTAATTGCAATGTTAGAATGAAAACGGAATTTCTGAAACTAGAGGTTTTCTTACTTTGGTTGACATTCAAATTCCAGCTGATTGTCTAGATGACAAATAATCCCACAAAATGGAACTACAAAAGAGTGGAGGCTGCCTTGTATTCATCAAGATGGCCTTCTGGATAACAACTTTCAAAGAACATGACAGCAGCTTCTTGATGATCCCTGTTTCATCTTGCGCTGCTTTGTTTTTCCGATCAGTATGAGGAACACAAACAACAACATCTCTCAGATATTTTCTCTACAGACTGGAACTGCGGCAACTTTACAGGGATGCTTGGATTTTGTTTCATCTTTGAAACCACTAATAATGTTGTCTCTGGATTGCGTTTAGCTGCATTTTTATTATTTTTTTCTCCGTTTAAACAACTTGCTGCTTAATGTGGCTGCGGAAAACTGAACGTTTAAGTTACGGATTTTGGTGACTGTCTAAACCGTGTGTCTGGTTCTGATTGTCATCCTTCCTGCTGTTGGTGACGCATCGGAAGGACTCATGAAAACACATTTCAGGGCTCTGAACCTAGAAGACAGTTGAACTTGTGCTTCACATTCCACTCCCAATGTCTCACCCAGCACTGATTGGACCCTTGTTGTCTAATCAGGCAACAAGGGTCCAGTTGTGATTGGACCATTCCCATTCCAGTAAAGATCAGGTTGCAGTGACTCCAAGGAATAATTAGATCTCACTCTGTCAAAATTTGTAGTTAATTAGAATTTTGGTTGTAATGTTAGCCAAAGAATAGGCTGTGAAAAGGGTTTTCTTTAAATTTATCTTTAAATTTTGATAATGTCTGCTGTCGTGGAAATATTCGGAATAGTGACATAAGTTATTGATTAATGAGGTAATCGAAAATTGATTGATTTTTATCAGTGGACCAACGATTAAATCATGAGCAAATATTTTCTTTAAAATCTGAGTTTTCTCTTGTATAAAGAGGACTGACCATCTTCCAATAACATAAATGGCTACCTCTAGCTTTTCATATATATATAATGAATTTTAAAAAATCTACTCGGTATAAACAGAAAATTGGGGTTTTCTCACATCGTTAAAATTAGACACTAAAAAATAAGACAGGAACCGCGAAACCCCTAATAACCAAAGAACAGAGAGATATTCATACTGTTACCTGTGGTTGCTCTTGAAGGAATATTAAAAAGTCGCTTCATGAAGTGGATTTACTCACGACAGCCTTCAAAATCAGCTTTGCTTAATAATAGCATTTTTGGTTTTGTTCCCCATCATGTTACAATTTTATCTGTTCTGCCCTCATTCCCTGTCAGGTTGTATCATTGCCTTCGTAGCAAGTCGGCCACTTTTGGTTGATAAGTTGACGCTGTTCCATCATGCAGCTCGGCTGAATGAGCTGTATTAAGGTTATAACTTAAGGAGTGTTTGTATGTGAAAACAGAACCGCATAAAATGCATTTTGCATCAAACACCGGACTCTGTTTTCTTTACCGAACTGCCCATCTTTAGTCATGTAATCGGTTGACTCCTGCGGATCATCGGGGCTTTCAGCTGGGTGGCGGCCAAACTACAACACTGAAAGAAGGCATATGTGAAGCGGACATTATTAGTTAATAGATTGGAACTCTTGTTAAATTGAATAAGCCATTGATCGACGACTAAGTTGATTAATGCTCTGCAACCGTAACTGGGTTAATGAATCACTGGCATTGTGATTGGACACTTTAGCTTTCTCAATTGAATTATTAAAAATTAAAAAAATATATATATGTGTATGTGTGTATATATATATATATATATAT